>WAAD01024739.1:20178-37504 GCA_013389945.1 Fregata magnificens
ACCCACCCAGTCACACCATCATAGAGGGCTATCAGGTTGGTCAAGCATGATCTCACCTTGGTGAATCCATGTTGACTACTTCTGATAACCTTCTTTTCCTCTGCATGCCTGGAGATGACCTCCAGAATGAACTGTTCCATCACCTTTCCTGCCTTATTAAACCCTCAAAATAGGCTAAAATGTATAGTGTATGCTAGCCTTTTGCTATCAACTATAGTCCCATAAATGTGTTTTGAGTAATATGAGCATGCTGAACGGATATCTGTGTTTCCAAATAAGCAAAAATGTTGGTTTATAAGGAAGGATTTTCACTTTTTGTCACACATTGTCATGAGAATAGACAGACAGTTTATGACAAGCACATATTTACAAAATGTTGCAACCAATCTGAAACATTTGTAAGCTTGAAAAAATCTAAATTAAGAAGAGAGTTAAAAGGACAATACTAATCAGGTAACTCAATTGCCTTAAAAGTGTTTGTCCACTCTAGTTTAGAGAATCCCTCGTCAATACTTGGGTGACATCCAGAATTACAGCAAAATTCATCACTATGTTCAATACTCTTTGTCTGTCTCTTTCTGTCTCGTTTTGCCTTGGATGAAAAATGAGCAAATTTTGTCTATATATTTATTTATTTTAATAAACAATTGGGAGAGAGTTGTGAACACCTGGTTTTCCTTATGCATAACCTTCCTTGCTCCCTGCCCACCTACACATTCAAAAGCTTTTTCATTTAAAGGAAGCTGAACATAATGCAGTGGAAGACAGTGTTGTCAAAGCAAAAGCCATGCAGAAATGCCAGCAAGTGAAAAAGCATACCTACTCGAAGTTACAACTCCTTTCCTCCCACTCCACAGAGTCAACAGGACTGCAGTTAATCCCTCTGCTTCCTCAATAATAACTATTTTCACTGTAATCAACCATGATGTCACAAATCAGGGATTATGACTTCAAGTGGGGAATAAACAGTGGGAATAGCTGGATTCTTCTAAAACAAAGTGTCTTTAGTTATGAAGAAGAAAACATCATATGCAAAGGGATTTCTTTCTAAGAGATTGTTTTTCAAAGTTTTCTGTGAGGCAAGAGCTGCTTTACAAAGTGCACCGGAATATTACGGCTCTGGAGTAGTGGGTGGCATTGTTTCAACATCCGTTGCTGGAAATCCATAGTCCAAGCAGAAATTTGACTTGTACAAATGATTGGTGCTGAATAAGTGGTCAACACAGAGGGTCCCTCTATTTGGATGTGAAATGTTTTTGTTCAGAGCCTTTCATTTCAAGAATTTGTTATTTTCCCGAATAAACTATTCTTTCTGTTGAAATTGCTCGTACGTATTCTTACACTGAAGGCGATTGTGTGTGTTTGCATGGGTATGTATATGTAAATGTTGGCAAAATTTGTATTTATTCATTTATAAATTTATTGAAGCAGGATGAAGTAGTGTTCTCATTTGCTGTCATTTTGCAGACACTTAATTTGCACTCAAATGCCTCAAAAATATCTTCACTTGAAATCTACAAGGCTGGAATGAATTCAGCTTGAAAACAATGTACTAAGAGAAAAATAAAGATCGGAGCATTTAAGCACACAATGACAAAGCATCATTAGTGAGGAAATTGCAGTATTTCCCCAAATTAAGCTTGCTGCAAGTGCATATTTATAAATGGCCTGCTTTTAAATCTTACTATACAAGAGTGTTGTTCCTATTTAATTAAGAAGTCTAGAAATGTATTTACTGCAAACTATGCAACTCTCAATTGCACTGAGCAGATTCCTTTACCTTGCTCTGACCTAACTGCAATAGTTGTAAAGCACCTTTATGTTATTTAAGCAGGGCATGGGGCTCCTGAGCATAATGTAGCATATCAGCAACTCAAGCTAAAGCGCTAGCCGATCTCCTTTCTTCCTTGCAGATCATCTTAACAAAGTGAAAACAAAAAGCCCATCAAACAACCTACTTTCACTCCTTCCTAGCTTGAACACTGCATTTTGACGAACTCTGGGGCTCAGAAAATGACATCCCCGTTAAGCCATTGACTCCATTGATTTCAACAAACATTGGATGAGACATTAAGGCTGAAGAAAAATGCAAATAAACACTGAGGTGATGTGTATAGTAGCACTGACAGTACAGAACAAGAGACAGCCTGCTCCCTTGTGATGTCTTCAGAAAGCTTGCTGGGCGAGCAGTGTGGTAAATGGTGGAGTTCTCTAGGATTCTGCTTTTATTTTAATGTTGGTATACACAGCGTACCAAAGAATGGGCTGCTCTTTCTGGCAAATAGTGAACTTAAAACCTGCCCTTGCTATTGTAAGATGGCTCTTGACCCTGGCTTCAGTGGAGTCTTTGATTAAATTAGAAAAACTAGAGATTAATCTGTGGGTTTTTTTAAACTGAGAATTTAACTGAAATCTGAAGTTCATAGACAAAAAGCTTCATATTTTGACTCATTAAATGGTATGCAGATTGCATACATAAATGTATCTGAGTGAGAAATGCTAAACTCATCACCAAAGGATACACTTCATATCACTGATTCAGGATTTATTAGCATTTTGTTTTACAATAATAAGAGAAAAAATATTTTAAGAATTATAATTAAACTATATTTTCTTTCATCTAGAGAAAACAGCTACATCATTTACAATCAGAATAAATTGAGCATTTCCATGAGTAATATTGTTAGGAATGCAATGTTTATTGATGAAAAAAACATGGGGAGTCCTTAATGTTATGTTGAAACCCATAACGTTATGTTCTTTCACAGGAACTATCATTCCCAGTATATAAACTATTCTGTAAAAATAGGTGTTCTATGCTTAATACCAACAAGGTGTATCTTTGTCAGCATCACCGAGGACAAGAGCAAACAGAGTGCTGACATTCCACTTCTTATCAGTTATTGAAAATAGACATTTTAATGGGTATGGCACTCAGCAGACCTCAAGACTTTCTTTTTACGGCTTTGAATTGCCACCCTATAATTCAGTACTATTAGCCTCCACCTCTTTCATTTTATCATCCACAGGTGAATACATTTGTTGAAAACATGATTTCTAGATGCTTTATGCAAGTTAAAACTGTCAAAAATACAAAGGGAGAGAGAAATATATGACAGTTATGCAAGTGAAAGGACATTTGTAAAAGTGATTTATACTTCCACTAAATAACAAAGAAGTCCTACCTAAAGGGCAAATCCTGCAGTCCTTAGGAAAAGAAAGGCTTTTTCAATGTATTACAAATTTTGTCTAACTCCTACAGCCCTGATTCAGCAAAGTGATTAAGCATATGCCTAAATTTAAACATAATAATAGTCTCTATCTTCCTTAGGAGAACTTGCAATTAAGTTGCACATATCTTTAAATACTGTATTAAATCCAGACTTAGGTGAAAGTACACATTATTGGCGGGGTTTTGATACATTATTTTTAGGAAAGATTAAGTAACATGAACTCACTGTTACCTAACTAAAGGTTGGTAGCAACCGAGTGCCAGACCCACCAAAAGGTCTGCCTTCTGTAGTCTGTTCATGGGTTGCTACAGAATGATTACTACCAAAGAAATGGTTTGCTGTTTGTTAAAATAATACAAGAACGTGTAAGCCAGCAGCTTACACAGCAGCTATCCCCAGACTTTGAATTTGGCTCAGGTGATCAGGCACAACTGAGATACACTGGAGAGACTAAAATCAAACATCAATGCCGTGTCAAACATTATGTGAAATTTAAACAAACGTTGTTATCCCATTGGACCCCTTGATATTAGTATTGATATTTCTGAATTATCTGTTCACAGCCACTACAAAACACAAGCCCTGCCTTGCCTACAGTCAAAATACCAGAAAAAAGCAACGAATGGTGAGAACAAATATGGTAGGGAACCCATAAAGGAGAAGATGAAAGATGAAAGGGCTAAGCAGTGGCTTGGTTGGTTTAACTTCTTCTGGCTTTTAAGTATATGTGCCTATTTATACACACAAGTGCCCATACGTATTTAAGCACACGTTCTCCTTTTTTTTAATAAAATACTTATTAAAGTTATCTTTGCACCATGATCCAAGCACTGAAAATGATTTCTATAGCTGTGTTTTGCTAATGGTTAGGAAATAACTTTAAAAAAGCATAATAAATGCTCCCAACGGGTAGCACATTATTGAAGTGTTTGTGACTTGATGCTCAACCAATGAAGGTACAGTACAATGGGTTATTGATGGACACACATGTGGGAACAACAGGAGTGCCAAGAGAACTCATTGTTATCAGCACTGCATAATATAATGCTGAATGAATTAACTGTGGTGATTGCTTAAAATGTACCTTTTTGTGTAATAGCCCTAATTATCAGCAACCCTTTACAATGAGTGGATAATCGTTTTTAATTCCTTCAGCATTCATCGTAGTAACATTAATCATGATGAGCTCATTTGGTTTTAATGTGAATATAATATGTGATACCACAGGAATTCCATTGAAATTTAGCAGTATATAATGCCCGCTTACTATACAGGGTTATCATGAATTCCCTTCATACACAATGAATGCTGGCTGGTATATAGCCCAGGGTATTGCTCAGTTCAGCTGTCTTTGGAAATATCTACCCAATGAAGTACAAATCAAGACCAAACTGAAACCTGAGGCTTTCCAGAGCTCCCTTCTGCAGTGGCTAAATAGGGGCATTGATACGCTGAAGCAGATTATCTGGGGGGAAACAATAAGTCAGATCAGTTGTGACTTCGTAAACCAAGTCAGCCCTGTATATATATAGTCTGTGCATCTCTGCATCAATTTCCACTTGCAATGCATCTAGACAAAAATCCTCACTGGCAGGTAAACTGAGTCAGCAGTTTCTAGGTGAGTCTTTTGTAATTACCAATGCACTGGATACCCAGCATACATCATTTTCTAAGCCAGCTCATCCATAAGGAGATGGGTACATCCTAAATGGAATTCTTTACTTATAGTTGGCTAGATACACTTTTTATAAATTCTTTAATTCTGTGGATTGATAGAAACTGGCAATGACTGAATAAATGCTTTACCCATTACCTGTTGTAAGCAGTGACTGGGTCAGCTAGTGTCTTTGTTTAAAGTATTAGACTATATGCTTCTACATAGAATTTAAAAAAAAAAGTGGTGCCAAAAATTACAGTACTTGTTTTCCCCACTGGAGATATTTCTCTGGAGCAGAACTGACTTCTGGTTTTGTATAATCTAGGACTTGGGGAAGAATTAGTCATTCGTTGTTGACCTGTGCTAGGGAAGATTCAAATTTCCACTTGTACTCTTAAGGTAATACGCATTTTTTGTAGCTCTTAGAGACATAAAGTTCCAGTCACAATTCAGCAGTGCATAAGCATACAAACATGCACAAATATAGACCTTGCGTGACTATAGAAGGAGTTTGATATGATTATTTCTATGCATGGATTAAAAATAAGCTTGCATGAACATTCAAGAAATTCAACTCAATTTTAGTCAATCCTAAGAGAACAGAAATTTAAAGCTCCATTTTTGAAAGTCATAAGTTAGACTCTGCAAATTTTCTAAAGTCACATTGCTGGCTCAGATTTTTCTGAACTGTGACAGTGCAAACCGCTGACACCTTTTTTTTCTTTTAATTGTTTATTTTTCAAGCTGTTTCTGGTGAGCGGGCATCAAACCTGCAGTGCTGTGAGAATTTATTCTAACAGAGGATGTGGTCCCTGATATGTTTAGAGGCTCTACAAAAATCTATAGAGCCATACTATTTACCCATTTATAAATGGCTTGTGTTAGCAGTAATGAATCTAGAGGTTTCTGCAACTGCTTTTTCATGATGAGACACTTCTGCAATGTTTGCAAATACCTTGACACAAAAATTCAGGAATTAATTCTATCTCTAAGCTTCCTTATCTTTTCTATTTTATCTTTTAAGGAACTTAAGACCAGGATTATCTTCATATTATACCTTGTACAAGGCTGAAAACTTTATTCACATTAAAAATGAAACTAGCAAGGGGAAACTAGCTGTTTAAGGGCTTTGTTGTTCTCTTTGATTCTACTCATGAGAGTGAATGAAAGTTCATGCCTTTTTAGTGCCTTTTTAAGGAATCATGTTATGCCAAGGTATGCAGCGGTGCCATAACGGGATTTCAAAAGAAAAGTGGAGCACTACATGTTTGATTAGATCGGCCAGATATTCAGGATTGACCTGGAGGGTACAAAATACAGGTCAAGTGTCTGGTTTAGACCGCCACTCAGACCATTAAAAGTCCAAGCTGGCTTGTGAACAACACATATATGAGAGTGGCTCTCCATAGCAGCTCTAAGACTGTCTGAACTCTGAAACAATTCAGGCTGGAGAATGTTTGATTACAATAAAATATTCACTTGTAATGTTATAATTGCCTTGAAAATGGAGTACTGAAATTGTCCTTTTTGATATAAATCAGCCTTTAAAGTTGTCCAATAGTTAGACATCTTTTCACTGATAGTATTACTAAACGTGAAGGTGCTGTTAATAATGTTTTGTTTTGCACACACCTTTGAAAATTATGTTATTAAAACACAGTATACAGCTGTATCTTTCAAAATAGAACTATACATTCAATTTATTTGGTAAGGTCTTTGTACTGAACTTCAATAAGTATTAGAAAGTCTCCCTTAAATTCATTGTCCCCCCCGAAAATGTATTGACATTTAAGTAAAACCATTACCACTCCACCCCCAGTGATATTGGTAAAAAATTAAGCATTCTCACAGAAGGGAACTATAATCCATAAAATCATTTTAGCCCCTGATAAAGTCACTCGATTGTTTTTTTTTTTTTTTAATGAAAAAAGCTAGTGCTGTATCAGATTGTAGAATGCAGAGTAAAATAAAAAAATCTTGATGAAAATATAGTCTGGGAATAGGAAACAAGATTAGAGGTGACATATTGTTATCAGCCATGAGGTCTTCTCCAGGCTGTAAGGAGGAAAAAACCAGCTACTCTGTGTTAGTCATCATATCAGGCCTCTATTTGTTATAGAATTCAAAAATAATTGTCACCTTAGGGCTGCATACAGCAGTGTGAATTAGATGTGGGTAGCTATGAACTCTGTTTTTTTGGGCAACTTACAGCTTGCATAGCTTGTTGCCCAAAAGGAAGCTCATGGTCAAACAAATTCACATTAGACATTCTTGCTTTTAAGCTCAATAAAATCTATCTTTAAAAAGATTTTTAAGAAATCTAGTGCCATTGCAACCCCTGGTAAATGAACCATGCTAGCATTCAATTATTTGAATTTGAACTCCTGCTTAACTTAGTGCACATTAAAAGCTAACCTTTTTTTTTTTTTCAATTTTTGTCACCAACTGTAATCACATCAGGACTGTAGTTTTCAATTATGTTTGTCCAAGATTTGAGCTCTTGAGTCTTTTGTGAAGACTTACTGCTGAGTGCAAAATGTGAGATAAGTTGCAAATGTTTAGACATGATGACAACTCAGAGGCCTGATTGATTACTAAAAAAGGATAAATAGAAGGTGTTTTTAAAGGTTTTTTTGGACAGCAGCCCAAAGGACCTTTTAAGAATGTTTTGAGCCATTTCTTAGTGAGGAATTAACAAGATTCTTTTAGTACTTGAAGGAGAGATGGAAAAGCCTATTTAAACAACTCAGTGTTTTATGCTCTTTTTATTCATGATTTATACTGAAATGGCCAATTTTAGCTCTACCATAACTGACAGCAGCATGAGGACCACAAAGTTCTCTACTTCCAAATAAAAAAGATTCACTGAGGTTAAGAGGGACCAAACACAGTTTTACCCTTTGATCATGCCTAGTTTCAAAAGGTTTCATTATTCATTCTCTTTATTTGGATGACATTTTATTGCACTTTTAAAGCAGTCTAAACTGCTTCATATAAAGCAAGTTACAATTGGTATCTCACCAAAATTACCATCAAATTTTAATTTACACTTAAATGACCAGGAGCAAGGCATACGTTCTCAAGTTCTGATCTTACTCTCGTTGAAATCAATGATAAAATTGCCAAGGACTTAAAAAGAGCAGGATCATGTATTATGAATTTGTCAGTTACGTGTCTTTAAAAGAGAAGCTTGCAAGGCTGTAGATATTTTTACATGATATAATTTAAGAAGATCAGATAATGGCAATCCAAGAGACTAATATGACTCTGGCACTATAGAAAAACTTCCTAGGCTACCATACAGATGCATTGGTACCGGTACCCCTGATCATCAAAGCAGCAGGTCAGGGTAATGTCCTGTTTCTGAAGGCAAAAAAAGCAGCACTAAGAAGCCACATCAGAAATTGATGGCAGGTAGGCACCTGATAAAATCACTCTAGTAAAAGTCCATCAGGAGTCTAAAATAAGGAATAATTATGCATACATTCAGATCTGGTGCAGAAAAAAACCCAAAAAACTGTTGAGAAAGTTAATCATGCCTTCATACTAAATCTGTCATGAACCAGAGAATATGTTATTAGCACCCATGGTTGTCACAACAGGTACTGACCCAGCCACCTCCTGAACTAAAATAGTCCGAGTTGCAACAGCTTCAGCATAAGAGCCATCTCTTTGTAGTCAGAGATAAACGGGGATTTCTAACTGTGCACACAGACTGGGGGTGGGGGAATCATTCTTGTTCAGAGGACTGAATTTTAATTAGCACTGGACAGACAAATGTTCACATGCAGATGTGAATCCAGGTTAGGTGTAGAACTGGGCCTTACTTTGATATTGAGAGAACTGGATTAGTTAGTTGAGACTGAAAAATGTTTGAATTTTTTCTATCTTCTGAAGCAGAGTGTAAGTCTACAAATACAGAATCAAACCATTTGTGAAAGTGTTGTATCAGTAAAGTCAGATACCATACTTCCCAAAAATATTCTGGAACTATTGTAGTAAGATAAATATGATCTGAAACTACAGATTTAAATCCAACACACTCTTGCAGTTTGGAAACTGATTTTTCCACCTCTCTTTTTTTCAAAAAGGCTCTATGTCTTGAATTGAAATACTACCCACTTTCATATTATCTCTCTCTCAATCCTCATATGCAGATAAATACTCTGCAGTTTTGCTGTATAATATCTCTTTCACACGGTCTCTAGATCTACCCCATAGATAACAAAATCTCATTATATTTTCATCATGCAATATCTCAGTCACTAAAATACACATTTTTTTAATTGCATAGTTGCTTGTAATACCACTGGAATGGATCATCNTCAATTAATTGGCTATTAAACTGCAATCTTCTTTCTCCTATTGACCAGTAACATAAACCTTAAAAAAAAAAAAAAAAATTTCAAAAAAAGATCATGGTTTTGTCATGTTGCTGCTCATGGTTAAGTTAGTTGGAACTGTGTAAACATCCACAAAGGTACCATTTCCATCTCCTGTAAGCATGGTAAATCCTTCCTTAAAACTGATCATTGGTAGAAGTAAGTTGAGGGTGGAGTTCTGGTTTGGGAGGCAAACATTGTAATTTTGGAGAAATAAAGAACGTTGATAAAGTTTTAGGAAGTTTTTAACAAAAAGGGGGAAACCCAAGAAAACTTGTTATCTGGAATTATTCTATTCATCTCAAAACAAAAGGCTTCACTTTTCTTTGGATTCTTCAGATTTTTTCATTAGTACCAATTTTTAAACAAAGAAATGACAGTATAAAACAAGTTTTAAAAGGTTTGCTTTATAAATGTAAAACTGAACCCTTTTGTTACTTTCTTACCCTCATGCATATTTTATTTGACAGAAAGAACCTACTCAATTCAACCCAAAAATTCTGTTTTCCAGTAAATATCATATTCAGTGAAAAAAATGTCACCTGGTTACAAAATGTTTGACTAAAATTCAGTTGCTGTCTTGCAGGAACCACAGCCCATAACTGTGATGAAAATTAGATCTCCTTTGCCCCTTCTGTCTGTTATCAACCTCTTGCTTCTTGTAAGCAAAATCTATTTTTTAATTCTTCCATTACCTCACATCAGAGTGGAGTCTGAGGTCAGTACTGAGACTCCTAAACGTTATCACAATACAAACCATAAGAAGTAAGATGTTTTCAAAATTGGAAGAAATGTATTTTGTAATTATAGAGATATGAGTTGCATGGTCATGAAGAGGGAAATTATTAAAGAACACTTGTTAGACAAAGCTTTATAAGGGGCATATGCCTAGACTGATATAAAAGGGCCAATCCCTTTATCTTTGTACCTTTTTTCTGTAAAAGTAGAACTGAAATAATATTCCAAACTGTAATTTGGACAATGGGCTGTAGGAGACAGTTAACAATTTATATATGAACATAAGGCTGTTGGGCATCGAAATTTTGTCTCTTCAAAAATATTTTCATATGTGCATATTTATATATACACAGGGTTGGGGTTTTTTTATTTTCTTTGTTTTTTTTTTTTTTTTTTTTTTTTAATATGGTATTAAAAGTTAACTGTGGAGTCTCAGCTCATGGATCTCAGGGAAATAATTTTCAATGGGCAGACCTTCACTCACTTCTTCTTTTTACACACAGTAAAGGAAATGTAAACTACCTTAAGAGGGCACCTGAAGCTCCTTCATAGCATGGGTTAACCATAACTGGCACCAACAGCTTGAAGTAAAAACCATGATGATGTCACAAAAGAGGTCTCAAAAGTTTCCAAACAATTGTCCAAGCTCAGGCAAATTAGAAACACAATTTCTGAAAATGTTTTGTCAGTATTTTTAAGGATCTTCTTGAAATACACTGCAAACCAAAAAGAACCAGCCAGAATCAAAAGAAAAAAGATCTGAAGCACTCTGCAAATGAGTGAAACATAATTAGTTCAAGATACTTATTTTTAGATAGTTTTTCAGTTTTCCCAGAGAAGACTTAAAGAAAATCTTGAACTCATTCTGCGGGTTAAAAGAGAGTGATATCCTGGTAACTCTGTTAGAGCTTTGACATTCACATATCTTTTTATAAATCTAAAGTACAAAATACACTCGCTTATCTTAAAATTTTAGAAATACCTGCTACTGACAGCAACCACTATGTAAACTCCACTTTTTTTTTTTTTTTTCTCATCACTTAATTTATTAGCTGACTATCATGTGTGACTTCACTTGTAGTTGAAATATGCTTGGAAGAGTTACCAAGTTATTGTCACTTTCATTTAGGTGTGGAAGAATAATTTCTGTGATTTCTTTGGGGAATGCTTTCTTTTTAAAAAAGTGTATTGAGTCACAATGAATGTCAAATGCTTCAAAAAGTAAAAGACAGTGTTTAGTGAGAAACTTTCAGCCTTTCAGTTTCCAAGTACAGCAGTCAAAGGGAGACTTTTCTTCCACACTCTATCATTACCCCTTCAGCCCCTCTGACATTTTGACATATCATCATTTCCATGATCTCAAGCATGTATACATTGATTTTTCAATCATTCTCTATTAAACCCAACAAAAGAAATTTAATGATCCAATTGAATCAATCCAGAGGAAATAACTGCTAGTTTCAATGCTATTAAAAGATTCATGCTATTCTTAAAGCTTTCCTTTTTGTTGTTTTCTCAACTGAAATAAACAAAAAGCAACTTGTTCCCTCCAAAATAAAAAAAACATATTTGAGGGAGGGGATATGGAAGGGCTTGCAGCAGTGAAATCATCTGTAGTCATAGTGACCCAGGATCCCTGCCAGGGCTGGGGAGGAACGCACAGCTGAGAGAGACGTGCTACCTCCTAAAAGGGCATTTGGGATTTCCTCGTGTCCGCTCAGCTCAACTGAGCTGTGATGAAGCTTCTTTGACATGGTCTCCAGGTCAGTGCAGGAAGGAGGCAGGACCACAGCTTAGCTTCCTTTAGGGAAGCTAATTCTCTATGGAGGACAAAATTCATGACGCATTTGAGAAACAGCTGTGTCTGATCGTTGCACTAGGGCACATACAGATAAGATGCTTCTTGTGCACTAACACAGAAAGCTACTTTGTAACACAGAAATCTGCTAATGATTTTTCATGCATTGCCTGTATATTGTTAAGAGTCTATCTCTAAAAGTGCTGGCTACTGGCATCTTTCCGAAAGATAAGAACTAATATAAAGTTTGAAGGATCTGTACTTTATAAAGAGGTTAGAAAAGTTGTTATGTCAACTCTGCAGGGATGAAGGCCTGATATTCTGGTTCCCGTATTGGAAGATTAGCAGTCCTGTTGGTTCCTACTGAAGATTTCCTCTTTTATCAGCAGAAACCTTTCTGGCTTAGTCATGTGCATTGGAACAGAGAGTTCTGGCATTTGGTGAAAACTTGATGAGCAGATGTAAGTGTTGGCAGAGCATTTCTGGGGAATACTGAGAGACTGACGGAAAATGTACGCTATTACCTCTTTAAGGGCTGAAACAGGAAGCCTTTTCTCTTCCTGTTCACTTGGGAAAAAACAACTGCACATAACTTATCTTTTCCCTTCTTAAGAAAAGATACCTCTGTATGGAAACAAAGCACTTGATATTTGTTTGTGTCCAGTTAGGTAGGGTGTATGGCCACAGCTACCCTGAATTCCTTTGTCAAAGATGAGAAGCCTGTGGGTATTTTTATACTGACTTTTTTGACCCAAGACATTCAGTGAAGTTCAAATTCATCTTGCATAAGCTCTGGACAAAATGACTGGCTTAACATAAGTGGATGGGCCCATAGGGTCAGGAGCTGAAACCCCAGGCACACACGTAGAATATATGGTTTGTGTTGGGCCGTTTATTCTGCCTGCTGCTGTCCCAGCTGCCCATGGACCCTTGCCACACCAGATGGATGAGCTGAATGCAAGTCTTTTGAGAGATTTCCTCCATCATGTACAAAAAAAGCAGATAGACCTTGTAGACAATGGAAATTTGACTCCCCTTTGCAATTCAGTGACCTCTCCATGTTATGACAGTGATGATCAAAGCTGGGCTGAGGATCAGGTTTAGCCATCTTCCTCCAGCCCAAGTCTAAGGTATGGTATAGATGCAGCCTACCTGTTTTCATACAGAGCAAGAGAATGGATTCCTGAGCCAAAGAACGTATCTGAATAAAATGAAGGTTTTACAGATTTTTGTAGATTTCCATTAACTACAAGCAGCTGGAGAAGACTGCAGCTTCACAGTCCTATCACATTGTTGACTTAGGCTGGTCAAACCTGCAGAAATGTTTAGTTATCTTGGGGAGACAATTGTGCTAATGCAGCAAGACTCATTCAGGATAGGGGGTAACATGTCTACATCTGGAAATACCAAACTCTGCCCTGTCAGATTCAGCAGAACTCCAGCAATGAGAGAATGAAGGAAGAGGAGTTTCAAAACCTAAAAGAGGGGATGACATTTGGGGGTTTTGAAACTAAGGAAAAGATAGTTGGTCCTAAAGGATTAGGAAAACAGTAATCTGTATTTGGAAAAGATATAAGAAAGAATTGAGTCTCTCAAGCTCTCACTTTTTTCTTAGATCTTTTCCAAGCACTGAGTCAAACATGTGTGAGGGTGTTTGCTCTCATCCACAGATGCCCATGGAGACTGTCAAGCAGATAAAAGGTCCATTTCAATTTTAATGTTTCAAATAAAATGATATAATTATTTGTTAGTTTACAAGAACCTTCCTTTCCTAATCTTATTTTGCATATTTTTGCAACACATTGAGTAATTTCGGAAGCTAGCTGGAAACTATTTCCTTCATGAAAGCAGATGCAGTCTTTTATTATATCAATCAATTTATTATATCAATCACGGTTCTCAATATATTCAGAATTTCTCTATGTTTCATACAAATCAGTCTAAAATAATCAGCAACCTGCCGTGCAATGATTGCAATTAGAGTTGTGCAAATCTTGGCCGTTTCAGTTATAGGGCTTTCACAAGAATACTTTCTTTTAGGAGTACTTTTCTTTTTAACTGATTCACCGTTTGAGCCTGTGGGCCAATGTAAAAATAAAATTGCCCAATGACTTTTCATAACATAATTGAAAAGTAACCTCACATGAATTTGTTAGACACATTCATCAGCAGTCACTGGAACATCTATGAAACACAAGTTGGGTTTTTTAGCTCAGGTAGTTTAGTTTTCTTGATCAGACTTCAAAGCATTTTTAAATTCTGGAAATAAAATAAATTAATACGTTATTATTTCTTCACTGTTACTTTATGCTTGCCCAGAAGCCATAAGCAATATTCTTAGCATGTAAACCATGATCTTTACAAGTATTTGTAACACAATTTTTGAAGATTACAGAAAATGTAAGGCTACAAAACTTGGTCCCTTCACACTTCTGTAGCTTTAAGAAATGTCTGAATTAAACATAATGGTGCCTCTGAGATGCTGCTATTATAGCTGACAGATGCCAAGGTCTGTACACGATAATGTGTTTATATCATGGAGAAAAACAAAGCTGTATCATACAGAGATTAAGCAGCTCCACAGCTGGACTAACCAGGCCTGTCTGAAAGCAAAACAATAGACACCTCCAATCCGCCATGACATTAAGTTGACAGTCTTTATCTACCATTGTTACTTAAAACATGGGAAAAGTGTTTCTTTGAAAATTCCAAAAGGTACCGGATGTGCTGCAATTCCCAGCCTACCATTTCTTTGTAAGACAAGGCTGAAGCAAACTATAGCTCTGGACTACTTAGTTATACACCAGTGACCAGAGAACTGCATACATATCTCCTAACCCACTGTGTTCCCTGAAGCATGTCCTTTAGACTATTATGTAGGGTTCGGACAATGAATCTTTCCCACCCCTAAAATAAAGGGAAATTCTGAATAGACAATGTTTCAATCTAATATTGTTCCATTTTCCACTGTGTAAAGAATAATATTTTTTTTAAGTATAGCAACAATAGGGTCATTCAGCACGTTAAGGAATGACAGACTGTGAAGATTTTTGAGTCTTAAATAAAATACACGTATCTTCTTTTCTGGGATAAGAATAAAACTGTTACTTCTCAGTGTTTGTAATCTCTGAAAAAACAATTTTCAGTCCGGTGGGAATGAAAGTTTAATGATGCAGACAGTATAGGTGTATAATTCTAAATCATAATATGTTCCAGAACTCTGCAGTTCTTTGTAGCATGGTTGTATTTTAATAAGGAAGGATGGAATAAAAAAGGTTTTCATGAACTCCTGTTTCCTGCACTAAGAAAATAAGGTTTATTACTCAGACCATTCAGATTTTAAATGGGAATTCTTGGAATTATTGATGTTACTTACTGTAATTTGGACACACATGTATGCACCTGTATACATTCACATACATAGAACACCTCCAGTATTAATTTTACAGCACATCCATATTTCAAAGTGAGGTGGTTTTGGACTGTAATGAACCGGAAAATAAATAAATAAGGAAGCCTTCAAATAGAATTTACAATAACAAAATACATTCTAAGAATGTTTGATCACTGTGTAGTGAAAGAAAAAAAATATAGGGAAGAACTTCACAATCTCTTGTTATTCATTTGTTTCTTTTAAAATACTAGCTGTACTTTGTCTCTTTTATTTTGCATAATAATAAAATGTGAGAGCAATCACGGTATTGGGAGTGCAATTAAGCTTCAGCACAAAAGAGGCTGGAGTCTCAAAACACAATGGAGGTGTTGAAGTAGTGCTGTAGATTTCAGATGAAAGGATAATTGAGTGGACCTAATAACACTAAGTCGTAAGCACCCAAATTTTTTAGTGGCCTGTCTTTGGAACTACTGCACAGAGTACTTTTAAGACAAGTAGATGCATGTTTTAAATATCTTGAGATTGTGGTGGCAGAGACATGTTTAATTTTCCCCAGCCTCCTTACTTATGCATATCGCAGTATACGTAAAGTTAGGAAAAATGTGGCACCAGTTCAGAGAGAACTGAGCATTTGTACTGAATAAGATTTAGCTTAAGGAATAAACAAAAAGTAGCCACACTATAATATTTTCCAAATGATCATTCAATTTATAGAATAATTTAAACCTAGTTAGAACAATTCTTCACCAAATTATGAACCAACTCCTCCCTGTTTAGGAGTGGACATTGCAAGGCAAAAGAAAAATCATTACTGGATGTAGATACCCAAACGATACCTAACGCTTAAGTTTGGATCCTATAACACACTATTTTGCCTTACAAACCTTGAGAATGGTAATTAATTATACTGACAGATTTATAGTTTTTACAACAGAAACAACATAGTTACCAGTGGTTACTAGTCATGAGTAGTTTTGGGCCCCATGAAAGAATCTCATCATTACACCATCTCTCTAATCAGCGGATTTCAGCACAATTTTTCATTATTATGAGAGAAACAGTTTTTCCGAAGTGTCATTCTCTATGGCCATATTTAATATATGAGGAGTCTCCCACAATGTTAGACTAGGAGCAACAACGAATATCTATCCATGAGTTTATTTGTCATATAACTATATGGAAACAAGGCATTTTCTTATTCTGGTGAGAAATAACACTTCCTATTCAGGTGATGTCGTCAGATGTCCATGTGTGACATTGTTCAAAGTATAGCAACCACCGTCAGCCAAGAATTTGGAATCTAGTTCTTTTAAGGAAATGAGTTATATGTTCTACTCTCAAGAAAGCATTTAAGCTTAAATTTTAAGCACATGGTTTTACTTCGTCCCATTTATTTAACATTAATCACATTGTAACTGCTTTGCTGAATGGGGATGATATTACACATATGCTTAAAGTTAAGCACTTGATTAAGTGTTTTGTTACAACACTTTGCACTGTGCCCTGTAGCACATCTAAAAGAAGTTTTAGCTGATTCAGAAAGCTCTAGAGAGAGCCTAGTGCTGCACTGTAGCTGTCATTTTACGTTGACATCAACAGAATTTTCCTAATTTAACCCATTGTAATTGAAAGCAATATTGGACCTTAACGTGAGGCAGACACACCGGGGCTCCTCTGCATCATCATAGTCTTCATCATCATCATCAACACCAATTCATTAAGTGAATAATTGGGGGAGGTCACAAAGTTGTTCCAGTTACTAAATGATTAATTTCTACTGCAGATAACTTTAGTTTTTGCTACATCACAGCAGCAGAAAGGAGCTGCTGGCAGCTCCTGTGAGATAATTGCAAAAATTGTCATTAGGAATGAAATTGTTTTACATCTCAGCCCAAAGGTATGGAACTAGAAATGTGAAAAAATACACTTATCATAGGTACTGGCAGATACCAGCTATTCTGATCCCTACATTTTTGGAAATGTGTTATTTAAAGTGACTTGGATTTTTGTTGTTGTTATTTGTTATCAAAATCACACATGAAGTTTCAGTTCTTATTTAAAATTCATATTAATAATGTATCTTACCATAGCTAAATTAGTCATGGTAGGTTTGAACTCAGTATG
>WAAD01024740.1:2259-19298 GCA_013389945.1 Fregata magnificens
GTGAAGATTTGTAGTAAAGTCATAGAAAAATCAGAAGTACCTGGGGATGGCGGAGGCTTTTCACGTATCAGATTTGCAGCTAATGATTTTTCTTCCTAGCAGAGAAATAAAAAATGAGACAATTTGCTATCACAGTTATCCTTTCTGAAGCACTCTGAACAGCATCACTGTTGGAAAACTTAAGAAACACAACTTTTGAAGCAGTTTCTTTTACATCAACAGAATTTAAGGTTGGATTCACTTCTGACAACATAGGACCTGTCATTTACCCATCTTGACATCATTTTGTCACTTATCACTGCCATCAGTCACTTGTGGACACTTGAAACTGTTAATATTTTCTTTAGTTGTCAGAGATGTACAGTTCTCAAAACAATTTTGTGGCTGACATAAAAGTTACATAAACATAAAGCTTCTTTACCAAACAGGATGGATATTGCTCCCACTTGTTAGTTTGTAAAAAATATGACTTTAGAATAGTCAATTATGATATGAACTGTCAGTCCCTAACTAGGAATCAGCAAATAAATTAAAATGTAAAATGTTCTTCAACAAAGTTGAGGAGCTTTGTTCTCCCTTTACTGGGGGAAAAAAAAAAAAGTACCTATTTTTACATTCTCAGAAGGTTCTTTAATCAGGAAAGAACTACAGGCTGAATTTATACTAACATATTTACTTGAGGTGAACGTGATCTATATACAAACTTTCTCAATGTTTTTATGAAACAGCAGTAAAGTTCTGTAAGGATATGATGCCATGTAATTTAACATACCAAGACACTGATGACTAAATGAGTCAAAACTCAAGAACAATTTCACAAGAAAATATATGTGGTCAAGAACTTGAAGAAAAAAAGTGATGTTAACAATGGAAGATTGACCGTTTTTGTAAATAATATTATTCCAGCAAGTTGATCTGAGAAACTAAACTTCTGGGTATTCTTTTTCAAGCTTAGGAAAGCAGTCAGATGGGCCCAGCTGGAAAAATAGATAAAAATCTGGTGAAGCCAGGCTCAGAATTTGAAAATTATCAGTAAGAGCTATCTCTTGCTATAACATGATGTCTCCCACTCTCAGTTTCTTTCTTTTGCATGAGGAACAACAGAAGATATATTTAAAAAAAAGCGTAATAACCCCCAACTTTTGTATGGCCTATTTAGCTATATAGTGGTATTTTTCGAAAGGAATGATTAGCCACTCTTGTACTCCAAAAGAAAACGATTCCCTAGTGGCAATAAATTAGTCTTCTTTTAAGTGACTGTAAACTATGAGCTCTTTATAAAACCCTTTTTCCCAAAATGCATCACAAATCAATCTTCATGTAAGTCTTACCTTTAAATTCAAGCCAAGATGTTGGTCTTCTGTTAAAGAAGAACAGATCTTTCAGTCAATTAAAAACAAAAGTATTTGTAAGTCCATACATTATAAGGGTTGATATGGATACGTAAGTACACATATTATATAGTGCAAATAAATGTAATAAAGTCCTCCCAAACCCACAAATTTAGATCACTAACTTTCCATTATCTCTTTCATGGTGTATGAGGATACTGATGTGAGACCTTCCTTTACCTCACACTGTATAGATGCAATATGGAAGAAATGAAGTTGTATTGTTGTCTTCCACTATTCTTTTAGAATTTGACTAAAAAACAAATGAAATCTTTCCATTGATTTTACTGGGCTTGAATCCTATTGTATCTCTGAGCAAGGCAAGTGCAAATTTGACAGCTTCCAAGATCCGCAGCACTTACTATGTAAAAGAGGGATTAGAAACTGTTTATATATCCTATTCTTTTCAGTTTAACGCATCCACTTCCCAAAAGGTTTTATCAAAGCCACCCATTCTTTCTGGATATTGTTCTCTACAAAGCTTTTCAAGTAACTCCACTGAAATAATATTGAAACAACACTGGGATCCCACATGAAAACTTAAAGAGACAAAGATTTTTTTAAGACTGACTCAGTTCTACTTTCTCTTTCCTATTCAATAGCTATTGGAGTGCTGCCATCCTCTGTAAAAACTGCATTTCGCAGCTCTGGAACAAATTCTGATTTCCTGTTTTCCTGATTTTAAAATATTGGACAAGATTGGTCTTGCTCTCTTGCCATATTTTTTTCTCCACAATATTCTATTGTTACAAGAAAACAGCTTAATGACAGGTCTAGTTATGAACCAAATGTCCCTAATGAAATTACTTATTGCAGAAAAATTATTTGTGAAACTTAACAGTTCAGAGCTTACTCAGGGTGATAACCTGAGACTGATGATCATGTTCAGCCCTCTATTCTGTCAGAACCTTGCTGTGTGACCTGATGTACAAATTCAAGGCCCAGACCTTAAAAGACGGCAAGAATGATNAGCAAAATGACTGATTAAAAGTGTTTTCTTTATCTCTTTAGCTTTTCTTTAGCATTGGTAGTTTCTACTTTTTTCCATTTTTTGAGAACAGTAACACTCCAATAGTTTCCAGAATATAAACTGGATTGATTCTGGCACATATATCAAAAGAAACATACCAGAGACAAGACAAAGAGTTCACAAAACCTTTTTTCTCCCTCTCTTTTTACACTGGCTGACAGTGAATGTTTAGGAGTTTCAGTTATACAGTGAATATAGACCAATCTTCCCTTTTTATGCAGATTTTTAATTTTCTGGAACTACTAGAAATGGCTAAGTATTTAGTAGCATTTCTTCCATTACCCTTTTTAAAAAAAAAAAGGGAATATATCGTTATCATATAGTATTAAATTTATTTCATTCAAAAATTATTTTTCCCCATGGAATTAAAAGGTACGGCATTTGGACTGAAGTAAGTTTGTTTACCTTCTATTTGCACGTTTGACTCATCCACCAGCACCTGACACTCAGTTTCATGAGAAGGCGCTTCTTTCTTGTCAGCATTAGTACTAGGAGATGGTGGAAGCTCTTCCTACATAAAAATAAGACAAGCCTACCTAAATCACGATAACACTGTTAAAATAGCCCACAAGACTAGAAAACAAGTCTTATGAGGAGCGGCTGAGAGAACTGGGGTTGTTTAGTCTGGAGAAGAGGAGGCTGAGGGGAGACCTTATCGCTCTCTACAACTACCNTCTATGATTCTATGATCTTGATACCTGTACGAAACCTTTAGTGTATTAATGTCCCAGTCACATTAGGAATTGCACTCCAATATTTTAAGATGATAAATGATAAGGCATACTTTTTTTTGTTTTAGGGCTCTATGTAAATAAAATCTAAACCTTAGAATGGTCAACAGGAGGTAGGAAACTGTGATAGTCATTTAGTCCACAGGGCCAATATTCCCTGTCACCTTATTCAGTCACAAGAGTCTGTGAAATCATCCTACATTTGCTTGTTCTGTGTTGTATCTAAATTTGCTCTTATTAAAAGATCAACCATTCATCTACTATATCACAGCACTGAAGGATTCATGAATAATTTTTAACATTGTCTCTGCTGTTTTTCCCCTGTTGATCCCATACCAGTGTCCCACATATTCCACTCACTCCCTTCTTTTTTCCTCCCCTCCTCTTAATGACTACTATCTCTTCACCTAGGGGGTGTTTTCTAATTTCTTTCACATAGATAGCATTTTATTGCCTCTTTACTACTCAGTTATTTCTTCCTGTTTGTTAAATTTTTGTATAATTTTGGACAGAGATGCAAACTGAGCTTTAAATGTGCCTTAGGAGTATTAGCCTGCTCATTGCTGGTTAAGGCAATCCAAACCTGTAACACAGAAAAATCCCCTGGTCTTCAAGACAAGAAGGTAATTTATTTTGTTTGATTCTGAATCTCCCTGTCTCTATATAGGTCTCTGCTCACTAGCACAACACTGAATCAATAATAAGCTTTCGCCATTTGTAAAAGTAAAGTTCCTAGTGCTTTTAACAAATAATCTACTACAAAAGTATCACACTCAACATAAAATATTGGAAATTTTACAAGACTAAATTATACACAATAATTATACACAATACCAGTGTTTTCCTAATAAGGAAAGGCTCCTAACAATCAGAGCTACGGAATCTGTGAGGATCAACAAACAAACCTAACTCATGTAGGAGTAAATGAACCACAAAAAGCAGCACATGAAATAAAAATTGAATAGATGTCTAAAGAGTAAGAAGAGAATGAAAAGCCTTAGAAATATTTAATATTTGCATTAATATATTAAAACATAGTAAAGGAACTAACACATTTTAAAATCCTACCTTTTTATTTTTGCAGGGAACAGCATAAATAGCATTGGTGCTAAAGCTTTCTCCCCTTTTCTCATTACTCCGACAGCTGGACTCTGCCTCTTTATCAGCATCTGAAAGATAGGTATCCATGTCCTCATCCTCACAATAATTGCCTGATATTTCCAGGGACTGTCCAGCAGATCTGTCACTACCGTCAAGTTTCCAGTTGGGCCTGCAAGAAGTAAGCCATTTAAAGCCTGTTTCAGTGTTGCTTAGCCTTCCAAAAAAATAAACACTAGTAAAGTAGAACCATCAGTCTTAGAATATACACAAGTCCAAAGAGCCGACACAGACAGACATCTAAGCTTTTGTTAGCTGCAAACAAGGAATCTAGCCTATGTGTATGCTTTAAAATAGACAATTTATCTTAAAGAAAATGCCAGATTAGAGATAGAAGGTTGCTAATTCTACCAAAAGAGTCTAAAATAATTATTTAGCACAATGGAAATATCTGACATGTAATTCAGATGATTCCTCAGTGATTAACTGTTTGTATAATTGATTGTCATTTGGCAGAAATAGTACATGTTTTTACTTGTGACTGCTGTACAATCCAAATCTTCCTCTCTGAAGACTGTATGCGTGACATCATTTTATGAGAAATGGAATAAGGATTGTAGATGCTTCAGACCCAATTTATGATGTAGTGAGAAAAAAAGTAAGTGGCTATAACACCACGAGTTGAATTAGTTTGCTGTAACTCTTCGGTAAAATTATATCATTGACAGATTCTATTTCTAATATAAGATACCAAAACAGAAAGTATACACTACCCCATTCTGAGCTCTGTGACTGTTGCATATGGTTCAAAGCATTCTTGTTCCACATAGGTGGAATCACTTTCAGAAAGTGATCGCTGCCGAGGCTGAGGAATAGCAACAGTGCGCCCTGTTAGTGTTGTTGCAAGGATAGCTGCTGCTAGAGCAGATCTGGAAGAAAACAGAATAAAGTAATGAAACAATACTGATGTCTTCTCTGTGCTCCACATTTTATATTTTTCCATCGCAAAATGTCTTTGCTATTTAAGCAAAGCAAAAAGTTAACATGCATAAACACGACTGAAAGTTCTAAGGGACTGGTTATAAACTATTAACTCCCAAAGTAAAGCACAAAACTGGGCAAGCTATCGTAACACAGCTATCTAAGAGTAAAGTACAATACCTATCAGTTTTCCCAAATCACACGCATGAAAATCATGGGATATACTGAGTTACATTCCCAAAATTGACACTGATCATTTACAGTACTTAGTATTCACTTTAGCCATAATGATACCACCTGGCGTTGTGTTGAAAAAGTGTTCCATGTTCTGCTATTTTGTTTCCTAGTTTCCATTATTCCCTACTCTGAACCTTTTGCTGATGACTCTGAAGCTGTTAATAAATGTTGGCACATTGCAAACTAGGGCAAGCATAAGTAGACAGAAGTGCCTATTTGTGGGATGCTGCAGAGTATAGAGAAGGGTGAGGTAAAGAGAAACAGACAAGTAGGAACAAAGATTAAAGGAGAAAAATGGTGAGGACTGTAACAGGAATGACAACAACTGAAGGTCAAAAAGGAAGAAGTGAACTACAATTAAGTAGGAATGTTACAGACACTAGAAAGACCATTGAAAACAAACAGAACTGAACTAAACACAGAGAAAACGTAAAAGAAAAACTGTAAGAAACTACAAATGAGAAGAAAAATAAATTTGTATTTTCTCTTCACGTAACTTGCCTATATAGCTAATTCAAATCTAATCCAACATGGTTTTACATGCCAGTTTTTAAAGTCCCTGCTTTTTTTAATATGCAATAAAATAGCATGTTAGTAACATATAATTTACGCTTTTCTAATGAGTTAAAATTACCTGACTCACAGTACTAGTATTGCTACAGTCCTACACTCTATGCTAGCAGCCAAATTAAAAATGGCCCTAACTTTAAATAGTTCATTTGTCTTTAATTGACTCAGATTTATAATAAGTTACATATTTACAATGGTCATTGTCCTAATTATTTAGCATGCTTAGGAGTGGGAGAAAAATAGATATCTTAAAGTTCAAAGACGGGAACTGCCCCAACTAAAAATATCTTCTATTTATGAGACGGTTTATGTAAATGCTGCAGCAAGAACATGCAATTCTTCTAATCATGCTTTTCTAGTATGCTATTGTAGTTGATTAAATAAACAAACAAAAAAAACCCTCAAAACCTACCTGGGCCTTTCTGGAGAAGGGTTTGGACTACGAGGGGGAGGGGTGCGGGGAACTGCAGGTTTAGGAGCTATGGTAGCAGCAGGGACCAGGCCATGAGCTATATGTTTCTAAACAATTTAAAATAAAATTAGTTGACAATGACTTTAAGGATCACAATGAAAAAAACACAGAATTGAACATGCACAAAAACTAACAATGCAAAATAATATAAAAGGGAAGAACAATTACATGCAATTAATGTAAACAGAAGACTTGAAATGGTTCCAAGTTTAACTTTTTAACATGTATGAACAGCTGCTAATGAAGGTTAGAAATGTAATTCACATAAGACCCATGAATGTAGGTTCTCTACCCACTATATCATAATCTGCAAAAACAGAATTTTAACTTACTCAAGTTTGGTTTTTTCCTGTGTATATACAACAGAAAAGGAATAGTAGAAATTAACTTTTTTCAAAATACTTGAACCCTCTTTCAGAGTAACAATATTAGTCCCATTCTTGTAGAAAGAGTCTGTCAGTCAGAAGTAATCCTCAGTCATAGCAGTACAAGATGGAAGAAAAAACCATCACTAAGCAAGTCTTGCAGTCAAAGGTTCAGCCTGAATTAAAAAAAAAATCCTAATGCATTTTTATCAGCAAACTGAACAATTTTTTAAAAAGGCTAACATTAAATACCAGCTCAGAAAAACTGGGACCAGAGTTCCCTACAAAGAGTACTTTGAATGGAATCACATAATGGTTGAGGTTGGAAGTGAGCTCTGGAGATCCTCTAGTCCAAGCCCCTGCTCAAAGCAGGGTCAACCAGAGAGGGTTGCTTGGCATCCTGTCCAGTCAGGTTTTGAGTATCTCCAAGGGTGGACACTTCAGCGCCTCCTGGGGCAACCTGTTCCAGTGTGGACCACCTTCACAGTATTTTTTTTTTATTATGTTTAAGTTGAATTTTCTGTGTTTGAATTTGTGCCCACTGCCTCTTGTCCTCTCTCTAGGCATCAGAAAATACTATGTCATAATAAAGTCCATCACCTTCAGACAGCTGTTACCTTTTTATGGAGGCTAAGTTTCTGCTGTTTCTGCTACAGAGATTTTTTTTTTTGCAATTATTCTTTAATATAATATATAATTATATTATATATAATAATATAGATACATAATTATTCTTTCATTGTCTTCTCCAACAGGATAATGAATAGGTGAACAGAGAAATATGCACTGCTCCCTAATTCTCAAAGTCAGTCTGGCATGCATCATTTTGTTTACTAAAGGCTGTTGACTGTAGATGTCTTATTATGATTACCAGGGAATACAGCTGAGGCAAAAGGATGCTGTCATCCCACAGTAAACGTAAGACAACAACAAAATATCAATACTTTATTTTCATTCTAATATGAAGGAAACTTCAGTTACTTCAAGTACGTTAAAAGACAATACCCGCACCATTGCTGACAATCCTACAACCCTTGGCTGCTCTAAGCTTTCGCTATGAACTTTTATGAGTTCACTTTACGGCAGCGAACGTCTGCTTGGAGGATCACCTCGGCAGGCGCTGGAAGCGAGCGAGCTGCACTTTCACTCCGGGGGCTCCAGCCCCCGCCAGTACCCAGAGGCCTCCCGGGAGGGGAAGGGCGCCGGGAACACCTCCCACCGCCAAAGCCGGGTGGTTATCTCGAGAAGACGGGCAGGCCTGGGACTGAGGGAAAGGAGAGCATCAGCACCCAGCCTCCGGACACCTTCTTTTCTTTGCTTAGGATTTATTTTTCTCCCCGTTTTTCACTTCCGTCAAACTGCTCAGCGACCACTGGCGTCAACCGCAGGGCGCAGCCGCCTTCTCCGGGGGCCTCCGCTCGTCCCGCCCGGGCACGGCCCCCCGCCTCCCCGGCTGGCCCTGCTTCACGGGGACGCAGACCCGCCCTGGACGGGGCGATACTCACGAAGGGGCCCTTCCGGCCTCTCCTGAAACTAAACGCCATCGGGACCGGGTCGGGGACGGGCCTCTGCCACCGCCTCCCAACAACTTTCTCCCCACTTCGGACGCTTCCCCCGTCGCGACCCGCCTGGTAGCAACGGCGCGGTGGATTTGCTGCGGGTTTGCGCTCCCCCAATCAGCACGCGCCTTACTCACCGCTCCTCCGGCCTTAGCAACCTATCAATGGCGAGGCCCGCCCCATCCCGCCTTCTCATTCGCTCACGGGCGGCAGAGCTCTCGCTTCCTATTTGCGGCCGCCGCTGTCAGCCAGGCGCGCACTCTGAGGCGGGCTGGTTGTCTGGCAGTTGTGAGGTGACGCCTGTCCTGAGGCGGTGGCGGGCTCTCCTCCCTGGCTGGTTTCCGCTGCGTTCTGTGCGGCCGCTGGAGGAGAGACTGCGACCCTGAAAGGTTGGGGGCCCGGGACGGAGCTCAGCCTCTTCTGGGCAGGTCAGCGGTGGGCCGGCGGCCGCCCGCGGGGCAGTCCCACGCTCCTCTCAGAACGGGCCCCCGGTGAGGACTCGCTCTGGGCCGGGCTGCAGGATGTGGCTCGGGGTGGTGGTACCGGTTCGTCTTTGGCTCTTCTCCTTAAATCGTGCCTTAGCCTTAAAGACTCCTGTTTCCCCCTGAAGTCAGAACACCGCATAAAGCTGGCAAACCTGAAAGTAATCTCTCCCAGCAGCTACCTTCTAATAATCTGTCTGGAGACTTCTGCCAGCTGAGGGCTGGAGGTGCCTTTGGAGTCAGCTTTGTAATTGAAGCAGACTTTCTCCCAGCAAGGGTGGATGAAGGCATGGGAAAGGCGGTGTGGGTTTTTTTACCATCTATGTGTCTTAATTCAGGTGTTTTTCAGATTGACTGGCAAAGTTGGGAGTGGAATTTGCAAGCCAACAGCCTGTATTCAAGTAAACGGAGTTGCTGACCGATTTTGATATGTTAACCATAACTGTAAGGTAACTTCGGAGAGGAGATAGTCTCTCTTCCAGAGTATTCCATCTTACAAATTTTAATCATAAAATTAAGTTTGGAACAGGTTTATGAAATGTGTTAATCTCTCTTCCACATTTCTTTCTAGGGTGTAATTGCTACTGAAGTAAAGGTTAAAGGAGGTCTGATGACAACAAAAGCAAACTTGCCTGTGACAGCAGGATCTATAAGTGTCCCTTACGGGCATGTGATTGGAAATGAGAAGTGGAGAGGGTCAGAGATAGCCCAAAGGCTACAAGGTAAGCACAAACAAATTGGAAAAGAAAAAACAATTCAGGCAAAGCATTCCCCTCTATCACCCAGTATTGTTACGATTGGCTGGAATATGCTTTACTCTGTGCCTGACTGGTCCCATATTTGTGGTACAGCCTACGTTAGCAGGCTGAAAACTCTTATTTGTCTACCATATATCTACATGATCAGTTCTGTCATGTTTGCGTAGTTCCTGAGCACCATAGAGAAGAAGCAGAATTATCTGCTTGTTGGGAACTGTGGCAATGGGGCTATTGTGAATATGCACCTCCACTGAAGTCCCTTTGTTGTGGTTTAACCCTGCAGGCAGCTAAAAACCACACAGCAGTTCGCTCACTCCCCCTCCCCCCCCGCAGTGGGATGGGGGAGAGAATTGGGCGGAAAAAAGAGTAAAATTTGTGGATTGAGATAAGACAGTTTAATAGGACAGAAAAGGAAGGGAAAACAACAATAATAATAATGATAAAAGAATATACAAAGCAAATGATGCACGATGCAGTTGCTCACCACCTGCCGACTGATGCCCAGCCAGTTCCTGAGCAGCGGTCCACCCCCCAGCCAACTCCCCCCAGTTTATATACTGAGCATGACATCACGTGGTATGGAATATCCCTTTGGCCAGTTTGGGTCAGCTGTCCTGGCTGTGCCCCCTCCCAGCTTCTCACTGGCAGGGCATGAGAAGCTGAAAAGTCCTTGACTAGTGTAAGCACTGCTTAGCAACAACTAAAACATCAGTGTGTTATCAACATTATTCTCATGCTAAATCCAAAACACAGCACCATACCAGCTACTAGGAAGAAAATTAGCTCTATCCCAGCTGAGACCAGGACATCCTTGAATTTACGTGGATACTGGGACTGTTGGCACAGCAAACTAAATTGAGGTGATCCTTTCAGAAATGCATGTGATGTTTTTGTTCAAGTCCAGAGTTTACTGAGAAGCTATAGCACTTTCAAATCTGTAGTTTGAAAGTGCTATTAATTGGCATTACTAAAGGCATCATACAGTACTTTGGGTAGCTTGTACCAGTTTTGCTTAAAGAGAAGAAAGGCTTTTAAAGAATATGAACTTCCTTGTCAAGTCACTAGGATTATCGACACATTAGGAAGGTTGTGCTGTGAAGTAATATATTTTTTTAACTACTGTATTTTCTCTTTTAACAATTTCACCTTAAGGGAAAGTTAGACTCATCTTTGAAGATGGCTTGGGACTTGTGGATTTTCATCTTTCAAACAGAACTTGCATTTTATATATTTCTGAAGCAGATTTGGTTGCAGGGGATGAATTCAAACGAAGATTGGTTCAGTTTAGAAATGTAAGTACTACATAAAGAGAAGAGTTTTAAATCGGTATTTGTTTATTCCATGCTTCTGAAAACATTCTTCTTGTGTTATTTTTAAATTCTGGCAGAGCTAAACTTTTGTGATAATTTCCACCTGAAAACTGAAAAATTATGCAGGTGTGTAATAATGCTGTATTAAACCTCAGTGCTGTTGCTGCAACTTCTGTTCTTCCTCGATTTGCTTTCAGGCAGCTCATACTTGACAGAGGTTTGCTCTCTGCTGCATTGCATCAGCTTGTCATTAACAAGGTCTTTTCTTCTTTTTTCCTATCAATACAGGCCAGCAGTCTTGGGGGAATTGTAATTGTGGAGAGAACCCAAATAAGTGATCAGTACTTCTTAGCAGTACAAAAGCTTGTTGTGCTAGAACTTGGAATGGTGTTGCTTCCTGTGGCAAATCAAGGAGAAGCTTCTCAACTTATTACTCAGCTAGTAAGTTTCTATGTTAGTGGACAAACATTTATTAAAATATGAGACGTGAGGAGAATTACCTGTTTTCCTGCAATCATCACTCATTTCAGAAAGAATACCTGGGATCATAAAGGAACACAACATATTTTGTTGTTTGAATGTAAGGAATAAATATCCTGCAACAGTAATGTGGTAGTATAGCTCAGTGGAAAGAGGGCTCATTTGGGAACAAAGAAAAAAAAAGTTGGAGAATATAATACTGGATTTTTTTTAATGTGATCTTGCACTGAGATGCCACTGGCTAGCATTAGGCAATCCTCACTTAAGTTCGCTTTCAAAACCAACTTGAGATTTTGCTTTGTCTCAGGCTGGGGAAACTGTGTTCTTATGTTTCTCTTTTCCTTTATCCTTTCTCTGATTGCATCAAAAAAATGACAAAATCATTGGTTTAATTCATGGTTGGTATTAAGAAACTGTTGGTTTCCAAGTGAGACCTTGTGGATCTGCATCAAAACCCTTAATAAGGGCACACACTTAAGGAGGGAGCTTGTTTTTAAAAACTTCCTAGTGATTGCATTGAACTCTTCTGAGATGAAAAACTCTTTTAAAAACCAAAAGCAGAGCTCCAGCAGAGGGCACTCAGTGTCACTTATGGTTTTGTTTTGCTTCAGGTCCGGGAACAAAGTAAGGATCACAACAGTAATCCTTTTCTTCGTAAACAGTGTTCTCAGCTGGCAGAGCCATCAGTGTTTCGGACTGTGCAACAAATTCCAGGAGTTGGGAAAACAAAAGCTCTGCTTTTACTGCAACAGTTTGGAAGCATCCACAGGCTTTGTAATGCATCTGTCGAAGAGCTTGAGCTAGTAGTTGGACAAACGGTAGCACAACAAATACACAGTTTTTTATGTCCCTGACATGCATGGGTAGTGCTGTTTTGGAAAACAAAGACTTTTTGTTTGGTTGTTTCTTGTGAATTATAAAATTTTGTTTTTAATAATCACATATTATGATAATTTCTATAATCCTGGTAACAACTGGAGGGTGTTGACTAATTGTCTAGATATTATTCTGCTGCTGCTTCTTTATATCTGTTTTCCTCATGTAGATGTGAAAATTACCTTGGAAAGAGGGCGGTAAAGTGTTTTGCATCTATCTTGTACAAAAAAACTGAGAGAAAGCTGTCTCTTTCAGCACCCACAGAAAAAAAATGGAAAAGCAATTTGCTTGCTTGCTTTTGTCTTCCAGAAATAAACACTTTGTTAATACATGGGTGGTGTTATCCTCTCAGTAACTGGAAATGTGAGTTACAGTGCTTTTAAAAAAGTTAGCATACATTGCTTTATAGTAATATCTTTGATTTATAACTTTTTGGAGTTCCTTTGGAAAATCCTACTGGAATACATCTTTGACTTTACACTAACTTATTTCTCTGGTTCCTTCTTCAGTTCACAGGGTGTTATCAAATTTATTCTTTTGTGTCTAATATCCAAAATCTTGGTTAATTCATGTTGCACTTTTGAATATGGTTGGGATAATTATAATCAATTACAATGTATTTTGACACATTAATTATCAATTGTAATGTATTATAGTATCAATTATAATATATGCTGCAAAGAAAGTAATACGGGAAGCTTTGATCAAAATTCATAATTGAACCTGTTCTTCTACTATTAACCTTTGCAAATAACGCTTTTCAAAAGAGGAGCATTGGTTTTACTGACATCTTGCATTTTATTTTAAATTATATTCTTATCCTATTTATTAAGGGTAAAATTGCCTTTTTGCCTTACGCACCCACTAAGGAGGTGTGCTTTCTTCTTTCATAGTACCTGGGTTTTAGATCACAGCAGGAAGGCAGTTGAGCAGGATTTTCAACTCCCTTTTGTAAACTAAAGAGAAGTAAATAATAGAACCTTGGCAGCTCTGTAACCAATCTTATTCACTGATTAGCATGGACAGCAGATAGACCTGTTTGTTAGTTATATTGATTCCTTACTTGAGATGAAAATATAATTTGGCCATAAATATTTAATTTACTGAATAGTAAACATCAGAATTTCCAGAACTACAGAACAAGATACTACTTTCTTACAACTAGGGAATGCTTAAGCTTCTTTATAAATCTGTTTAGATTTTATTCCCTCTCTCTCAGACTTTGTCACTTTGCTATGGAGACTGGATTTCACATCTAAAGGTATGTGGCTGTTGATGTTGCCATGCAAACACCTTTTTACTACTTCAAATGGCCATCTGTTCAGTGCATTAAATAAAGTTCAATTAAAGTAGTAACAATTAGTACTAATGGAATTATAGGCTGAACTATTAATATATTGCAAACCTTTATTTTTAGGGCTTTATAGTGGCCCTAGACATCCTTGTGGATAGAAACTTGTTACAAGTATTCCTGTGGTCTGAGCAAGAACGTAACTTGCTGTGAAATTAGCATTTGCCTTAAGTTAGCTGTTGGCTACCACTCAGTGTAGAATGAATCTTTAGTTAGCCGACAGACAATAAGCATGTATTTGTATGGCACTTGAGAAGCCCAAACTTTGACTTGAATTGGAGGGGGCAGTGGTGGTTAAATAAAAAAAGAAGACCCCCACCCCAACCTTTCCTCAAAGACTAGTGAGCGTGCTTGATAATGGGAATGGAAAGGCAGTCAATCACGCAGCTAAGGGGGAAGATAGTTGCAGGAAGACTATCATAGTGGGCTAAGAGAAATGAAGACCTGGAAGGGTGATTCATGTGACTTTGCTAAAGATTTAATTAGCTGGATAGTAATTTTAGACATACATGCAAAGCAAATGTCTTCTGTATGGAATATTGTATAGCAGCGTCTTATGTATCAGTGTATGACTGCTGCTGCTTGTGTGTGTAAAAGAAGTGCTACTACAAATACATGTGAAGAAAAACTACTAAGGATAGGTGAGTCATAAGTAACTTACAACTTTTTTTTTTTAATGTAACCTTTTAGGGAAACTCTAGAAATACGTTAACACTTTTTGTAAGGAAGCAAGTTTTAGATTATAAGTTCCTGTATTATACAATATAAACTTTTAAGAAAGACAGTTTCTTACATCTTCGTAAGCAACATTTCAGAAACATGCAAGAGGTATGCCAGCAGTAAATAGTGAAACCTGTAAAATGCTTTATCATCCCAGCTGCAGCAGAATCAAAAAACTACTGCTAAATGGCAGCATCTGATTTTTATTCTTAAATAAGTGTCATCAACATATTTACACCTATTATATAAGAAGCTAAAAATAAATGACAACTTTAAAGTTTACACCCAGACACAAACTTTCCCCTTATTTTAAGTTTTGAGTATCAAACAGCATATATCTACTCTGTAGATGGCAATGTTAACTAACACTACAGTGTTAGCAATATTCAATTAATTTCAATTTCAGAAAATAGAAGAATCTCAAATAAATGCTCACACAGTTATTTTTGTCTCCCTCCTTAATATATATAGCCAATACTTGCTCATGAATTGTTCCAAGGGGAGAAGGAGGATTTTATGTCTGTTTCTTTTTTTTTACTTGGTGTGATAGTAAATAAACATTCTGCCACTTAAACTCACAAGCACTTCTTTTCTCATATTTTAAAGCATCGCCACAATTTATGTACTCTTGATCAATATACTGGAATATGTCAGTTCTGAGGTTTTATCATGACTAATGAGATAAAAGTCTTATGGTAAGTAGGTTAAATAACTTCAAGTTTGGATTAAAGCCTGTTTTTAACAATTGAATCAGCAGGCATTTAAAATGTAACCTAGATCAGAAAAAGAGCAGAGTAAAAGCCTTTTGTAGTTCAAAAGATCTTTTGACTTCTAAGCTTTCTAATTCTCTTCCAGAATTAAATTAGTTTTCAGTAGAATACACCTAGTACTCCCAGAAAGAGAATGTCTATGCACAAAAACTGCAACTATATGAGACTGCCCCTTGGTACAAGGCTAGCTTCTCTTAATAACGTTATTCTCTCTCGCCTGTGGTTTGTTAAGATATTTCTTTAGAGTAGTGTTAAGTGACTTATTATTGACTCTAAACTTTTACAGCAAAATCATCCTTTAATATGTCCCCTATTGTTTTGCGTGCAGCATCAAGTTTGTAATAAATAACTTCCATCTATCATAGTTATAAAAAGTTAGTCATGATACTGTATTTTGAAATTCCAAAGGAATCCAGTCCTCACGTAAGCAATTTTATCATGTACAACTTGTTATTGCATACCTCCCAAACCACTTCATTCTAACCTTCAAATACTTAAGTTTTACTGTTTTTGCCAGCCCCTGACCTTCATAGTGGCTCAATACACAGTAAATGAAGTCAATGGCACTTGTCTGAGTTTATACACAGGTATATATAAAGGTAAAATTGATCGATTTTTTTATATACATTTTAAAGAAAAATGTCATGTTAACAAATCCTTCTGAAAGATTCAGTACAACGAACTTTCCGTATTCAGAAGTGTGAAGGGAGAAAGCTTCTTCTTAATCTGAGAACTTCCAGCCACAGCTGAAGGAAGGCAGAGAGTGCTTGCAGCTTTCTGTCTATTTTTAGTTCCCCAACTTAGAAAAGGCAGTTTCAGGGGGGCTTTCTTGGTCTGATCAATCTTATCCTCTTCCATGGCTAAACAGATTAAGGAGTATGTCTTCTGCATTCCCACAGAGTAAGTTGCACTCTTACTATGCTGTAGGAAAAAGAGAAGCATTGTAAGAATCAGTCACCCAAAATGGGTCAAAATTCTGAAGATAACAAAAGATTACTGTGCAAATAGTTTTCCAAGGCAGACTACAGCAAGCTTTCTGTGCTAATGACATACTAACTGAACACAAGGCCCTTCAGAGTGCTGTGATTCTGGTATTTTGCCCATGTAGACTCAAGGATGTACTATGCGAAGCATAAAGGGACTTGTGAATCTTTTCCATGGGTTGTGTTATAGTTAGCATTTACTGGCTTCTAGCATAACTATACGATATATACACTAACCTCTCTACAAAGCTTAAGTATGTAGTTCTTGCACAAATCTCTGAAGTGGAGTCTTTTTGCTGACTTTGGACAGGTTCCATGTTGATTGCAACTACGACAAGAAGAGCTACTGTAGGACATTCTTTTGGGATACCTGAAAGGCACAGCCTTCTCCATCTTATCTCAGCTGTGCCCTGAAGCAATTTGATTATATTCTAGCCTTTTGTTTCCAGTAGCAATTTGGAATGGCAGGTATGCAATTCCTTATTTTCAATAAGGAAAATCAACTTAAACAAAACAAGAAAACCTAACAGCAGTAAGAGCACCTTGATCACTTCTAAGGCAACAATACTTCAGTGCCTAAGCTTGCCAGGGAATGTTAGAAGCATGAAGCAGTGGATTTAGCTGAACTACAGGTTCTCTCCCACTACAAATAAGTTTAAGTTATTCGGAGCTTAACCTTTTTTTAATCTTGTGATCATTCTTCCTTAATCTAAAGCTTCTACAGCAGCTTAGTAACTTTAACTAGACAGTTGAAGTCCACCAAAATAAAAAATACATACATTAATCCGTGATCTAATACAAAAGCCATGGATCATTTATGTTAACAGTGCATAGAAGTCTTGGATGTTCTATTTCATTCCATTATTGTTTCATTG
>WAAD01024742.1:0-16404 GCA_013389945.1 Fregata magnificens
AAGGCCAAGTGCAAGGTCCTGCACCTGGGTCTGGGTAATCCCCAATATCAATAGAGACTGAGGGATTAATTGATTGAGAGCAACTCTGCGGAGAAGGACTTGGGGATAGTGGTGGACAAAAAATTGGATACGAGCCAGCAATCATAGAATCATAGAATCATTAAGATTGGAAAAGACCTCTAAGATCATCAAGTCAAACCATCAATGCAATGTGTGCTTGCAGCCCAGAAAGCCAATTGTATCCTGGGCTGCATAAAAAGAAGCATGGCCAGCAGGTGAGCCTCACCCTCTACTCTGCTCTCATGAGACACCACCTAGAGTACTATGTCCAGCTCTGGGGCCCCCAGTACAAGAAAGACGTGGACCTGTTGGAGCAGGTCCAGAGGAGGGCCACAAAAATTATCAGAGGGAAGGAACACCTCTTGTATGAGGAAAGGCTGAGACAGTTGGGGTTGTTCAGCTTGGAGGAGTCTCCAGGGAAACCTTATTGCGGCCTTTCAGTACTTAAAAGGGGGCTTATAAGAAAGACAGAGGGAGACTTTTTACCAGGACCTGTAGTGACAGGACAAGGGGCAATGGTTTTAAACTGAAAGAAGGTAGATTTAGATTGGATATAAGGAAGAAATTTTTTACAGTGAGGGTGCTGAGACACTGGAACAGGATGCCCCATCTCTGGAAGAGTTCAAGGTCAGGTTGGATTAGGCTTTGACTAACCTGATCTAGTGAAAGATGTCCCTGCCTATGGCAGGGGTGTTGGAATAGATGATCTTTAAGGTCCTTTCCAACCCAAACCATTCTGTGATTTTATGATTCCATTCTATAATTTATGAAGTCTCATAACTCATTAAATATGCCAAGCATTTGCAATACAGACATGTTACAAAATGGGAGCAGAGTCTTGATTTAAAGAAATGTGGTCATTAAAATAAATTCTGACTTGTAAAAAGCAGCCTTTTTTAGTTCTTCTCTGTTTTGCATTCTGAATAGACTGGTACAAATAATTTATTTTGTAAGAGTTAGGATGTGATGTTATAAAAAAACCCCATTGCTTCAGTGTGTAGTTTAATACCAGGGCTAAATTTAGAATTAATGAACAAAGTAGCCTAAACTATAGCCCTTCATTAAACTCTGGCTCCAAGGAGTCTGAGCTATTCTAGCTTACTTGCACTGGAAGTAAAGGAAAATGCAAATTAAAGTTGTCTGTGTATGTATGTATATAGGGAATAATATATTCTGCTCTATATACCTAGCAAACGGAGGATTCAAAATATGCAATATTAAGAAAAGTTACTAATTCATCACAATTTGTTCAAAATACTTCGTGAGGTGATTGTTCCAAGAGTTTTCTGTGACATTTGTTGATTGTATAATAACCAAACATCTGTTCTGTTAGAGGGAGTGGTGAGAGGGTATCTTTCCCATAAATAATCCAGGATGCAAATGAAAAGAGCAAATACTTTCTTTCTACTTGAATTAAGAAAAGAAAACTGCAGATGCATACACAGAATGGGCCAATGGTACATATCAGGTTCTGTTCATAGACCTGGCATAAGGAAAGGTATTTTGGAGCGAGATCAGCAGAGGGCTGCTAAGGTGGCTGAGGGGGCTGATCCACATGCCCTGTGAAGAAATAATGAAAGAATGGGGCTTATTTAGCCTGGAGACGAGAGGTTAAGGGGGATCTTATTGCCACCTACAAGCACCTAATGTGGCAAAGTAGAGAAGACAGAGCCAAACTTCTCAAAGGTGCAGAGTGGAAAGTGAGAGGTAACAGAAACAAGTTGGAACACAGAATAAGGAAGTGAAATAAAATCCTTCTACTTAAGAAAAAAAAATTGCCATAAAGGTGGTCAAACACAATAAGAGGTTGCCCAGAAAGGCTGTGGAAAATGTCTTCAGAGATATTTTATCAACTGGACGTGGCTTTGAACAACCTGCTGGATGTGCTCTGAGCAGGAGGTTGGACTAGATCACGTCTGGAGGTCTTTTCTGACTTGTATAAGTCTCTATCTTCAGTATAAGGAGAAGCCTTCAGAGACATGGGAAATTTTAATTTTATTTCCTTTCCTGTTGCACTGGGTAAGTAAGGAAAAGAATACATTATAGAAATATCAGGCCAAAATGAGGTATCGACTACACTTTTGCCCATCCTTCCAGTTTCTCAAAAGATAAATAATACAAATCAGATTCCTTGTAAATTGCTGGAGATCTTAAAAAAGGTTCAGAGCAACTCCAGATTAGCAGAACAATTCTGAATTGTCAGTTACTTCAGCATCAAATGGATTAATTCCAGTAGGCTAGATCCAGGCAATTTAATTCTGACCACACTGAGGTTAAATGTAGAAGGTTCAGCCCTAGGAAACACAGACTGTCTCCTCTCCAGACATAGCCTGGTCTGCCTTAAAATTCTGTTGTTGCTGCAGGGCATTTTAAGAAGTGCTCAAGCCAACTGCAGTGTTGGTTTTCTCAGGTGATGACATGACTAGCAGTCTGTAGGGTAACAGAATCAACAGAGTATCCTTTACATGCCATGCATTGAAGCAGCATAACTGCATATCTCAAAATATAAAACTTTCAGTGTCAGGAAGAGAGCAAGATGCAGTCCTTTGATGAAAGAATATCATGTCCCTCACTGACGCTTTCACTACTGAGTAATATGAAAGAATCTTTTTTCCAACCATGAAGAAGTGAGCAAACCATTTTTACCAAAATGCATTATTTCAGTTTGTGATTTTAATAACCTTTATGATTTCTGAGTTTTAATTTATTAGAGGTGTTTACCCAGGTCATTCCATTTGAGCAATCTAACTTAGGTGCTTAGGCTCCCAAAACAGGCAACAATCAAAGCTATATTTTCTGCGTATTGACTCTATGGGAAACCTAGGCAGCATTGTTAGATTGTCGCTCACCATGGCTCACCCTAACATCTACATCTCAAGCATGGTAGTACCTATCTTAGCAACATAAAATGGACTGCATTAAGTTTTCATCACCTTAGCCCATTCTTATAAGCAGAAAGAAAGCTTTTAAATGAGAAGCATTCTTATTAATGACTTGCATTGAAATTTACAGTAACCAGAGTGCTAAATGTATAGCCCAAACTAGTTAATGGGAAAAATTGATGAGAAGAATATGTCTTAAACCCTTCTCTTTTCAGGGCTGTGAATGCTCTCTGAACTGTTATCATGGCGTGGAGGACAAGACAAACAGGATTGAAAAGGGAAAAATGCAATTCAGTTTTGAATCACTTAAAGCCTCGATTTTGAATCGAGGTTGAAAACCAAATTTTGCTCAGGTAATCTTGTGTGAAACCTGAATTAGATCATTTTGACCTAGACATTTCCATACCTTCCATAGCTGATAGACCTATTTAAGCACTTTCAGAAGATAGTTCTCCCTACTTGTCCTAGGGTTTGGTTTCACAACTAGCTTATGCTGAACTAGGACAGTGCTCCTACTGAGAGAAGTGGTTCAGCCTTCTTTTCTGCCAGTAGCCACATTTCCTTCTGTCTGCTAGCACTAGTTATTGTAATGCTTTGCAAGGCATGGGAACAGTATACTCATTGAATCCAACTGCTTTCAGAAAAAAGAAAAAACATTTTTGTAGTGATTTTTAGCAGGCTCTGCTGCTTTTGGATCTACTCCCTAAAACATGTCTCTTAGAATATAACAACTTCAGTCCCATTAAAGCTTTTCAACAGGCAAATATAAATGAGATTGGTAGCATGATTAACACTGTGGCCTCAAGTATACTTTGATGTTTATTTCTATATTTCTGAACTTACTGTTCAATCTCAGATTACCACCATTCTGAGATTGTATCCAGGCCAAACTTCTGCAGCAGGGTTACATGGGAATGGCAGTTTTGGCTCTTTTGTTTGTAAATTATTTCCTCATTGCTAACAAACAATTTCTTTCTCTTTTTCTTCTGCATTCCTGAGCAGCATCTGGAGAAAACAGGAGTCTGGATGACTTGTAATTTTATTTTTTTCCATATGCTTGCCATGCTTTCTTCTTCATAGCACAAGTAAATGCAAACAAAAGGAAACAATTTCTATACTGGGTCAGATTCTCAGGTACTGTAAATCAACAAAATTGTCAAAAGAGGCCTTATCTCTTTTGCTTCAGTCATATTGCCCTTTCAAATGGAACAGTTTCTCATTACCTGTCTATCATTTCAATATTTTCAACGACATTTATTTCTGGGAGATAAAATTTAATATAAAAACGACATTCCTGAAGAACAGCAAAGTACACAGTACACAATAAAATTGTTTTGTTTTTCAGGAACATTGACTAATTTACACAAATTAATAGTCTGGACTACTGTAATTGCATCTTAAAGTTCTTTCCAGAAGAAAAGTTTGAAACTCCTCTTTCAGCATCTTGAAACTGTACATATAAGTGTTTGATAAAGAAAAGTTTGGAAGACATAGGGAGAGAAGAAGGAGTTTTGATGTAAAATAGCAGCTGGGATGTCACTTACATTCTTTACCATTAACATATTCAGTTCACGTGCTATCTTGCTTATTTCATCCTGCAGTGTATTTCCAAGATACACATACCTTGTCATGTTTTCCTTCTGTACTGTAACTTTCATTGTCATTTATCTTTAGTGATGTATCTATCTTCCACATGACAACCTATATTTTCACTAATATATACATTTTATAACTTCTGTCATTACTAAAAAAGACATATGTATTTATATATAATAATTAGTCGCCATCTCTACCTTGCTTATCAGGACATGCAATGATTCATAACGCAGGATTCAGAATCCTGTATTCATGCACACCCCCTGCAGTGTATAGATAAATACTCAGAAATTAATGTGCAAGTAAAGTCTTCAGGTTCAGCTTCTTTCTGTCCCTTTCAAATTGTAACTGGCATACTTAACTTTCCACTTGGTTATAATACCTGCAGTTTTAATTATATTGCTAAAATGATATTCCATCCGTGTTATGCTGTATAGCATCTGCCACAGTTTTCTGCAGCCTTGTAATTCACCATACAGGTGTCTAATTCATGATTTTTCCTCTCTAATGAGGTCAGAGTGTCTTGTATAGTCTCAAATAGTACATGAAATGACTTCATTAGTTGTACCTTGTTATGTGCAGAATTCAACTGAGTTAGAATTAGAAAGCAATAGGTGTTCTCCCTTAGAAAAGACATCCCTTTCCTTTCCTTTCCTTTCCTTTCCTTTCCTTTCCTTTCCTTTCCTTTCCTTTCCTTTCCTTTCCTTTCCTTTCCTTTCCTTGCCTTGCCTTGCCTTGCCTTGCCTTGCCTTGCCTTGCCTTGCCTTGCCTTGCCTTGCCTTTCTTTGCCTTGCCTTTCTTTGCCTTGCCTTGCCTGCCCTTGCCTTGCCCGCCCTTGCGTTGCCCGCCCTTGCCCTACCTCACCTCTTTTGCTTTAGTCATATTGCCCTTTAAGCTGGCACAGTTTCTCATTACCTGTCCATCATTTCAATATTTTGAATGATGTTTATTTGTGGGAGATGAAATTTAATATAAAAACAACATACCTGAAGAACAGCAAAGGAGACAGCTTTTTGCCTCACTGCCTCTTTTCTCCTGTCTGCCTCTGGCCCTAGCCTTATTTCTTTTTATTGTTTTGATATGCATGAACCTTCTTAACAGTAAGGCAAGTTGTTCTACAAATTACTGGTTTCATCAGTTTTAGCCTCAGGTTCAAAATGCCTGCACAGAATGTGATGGGCAGATGAGATCAGAAATTGATTTGAATTTAATTTAAACTCCATGACAAGGAGTGAAGGATGTTTTGAATCAAGTTCATCCAACTGGTTTGTTCTCTTCTATTCTATTAAACTTTTCCAAAGAAAGATTTCAGATTTTATCTTTATTGGAGGTTATTGTTTTTTGGATTGTTTGTGTGTGTATGCTTATTATGCTTAACTATTGTTCCAAAATATTTGGGTATAGACGAGCTGTGACTTTTGCTCCTTTACAGTTCTGGAGGACTTTATTCTCTGTAATTAAGCCTGGACTTTGTCATTAAATCTCTAGCAAAAATAATAAAAATTGTGTGGCACTTTTCAGCTTTCGACAGCATTTGGGGTGATCTGCACAGAGCAAATTGTACTTGGGAAGATTAAATAAGCATTTTCTTCTACCTGATATAATAATGAACCTTGCTCTTGAAATGACCCATTTAGTTGCAAGAAATAGCTTAAAGGTTAAAGAGAAGATTTTAAGAGAACCATTGCCAGTCAGTGTGCATTGTACCTAAAACTAAGTATATTATTTAAAATGATTCATTGGTAAAGGCTCCATAAATGGTAGTGAAACCTGAAATGCGGGACTGTTCTGGGTATCCTACAAGCCCCAAAATCATGAAGGCATAAAGCCCAACAGCAAGAAAACCCAACTTGCAGGTTATTTCCCATGGCAAGTAACCTGCTACAGACCTGTGAAAGAATGGCTGCACATTTAATATCTGGCTACGTTCCTCAGCCGTTACAAATCTGTGATTTTGAAGTTCTGGGATTTCTGGGTACTGCTGTACTTACCGGGTGTTTTTGCTGTCATTTCACGACTCCCTCTTGGAGTTGTCATGTTTATTAGCTGACACTCATCATCCCGCACTGCATGTTCTTGAAGCCAGAAAACATAAACAGCACTGGAAAACAATTTCCAATACTATTTTAGACACTCAGCTCTGCTACTTCCAGAGTTCATCCTTTCTAAACTGCTTCCTTAATCTACTCCTCCTGCAAAAACAAATTGTCTGTCTATTTCTTGTCAAATAACCTTCGGATTCCAGGGTGAGGAAACCAGTAAACAACTGAAGCAGAAAGACTGCTAGACTGGAAAGATTTTGTAAGTAATGAGACATTGTTTAATTGCAGCTTTGCTACGGCAGATTTTAAACAGTAGACAACACCACTTTGTGTTGTGGTTCTGCCTGCAAATCTTTAGCGTTTGCATAGAAGAAATCTTGGCTGCATAAATGTGTATTTGAACTATATTGCCTGTTAATAAAACAACTGTAAATGGAAAAGGGTCTTTCAAAGAGTACAAACTCTGGCACTCTTAGTAAGGAAACAGGAAAGTCTCTTGCATCATTTTTATAGAGTACAAAATCTCAGCTTCAAACTCCTTGGTTGTATGCTTTTCTTAGTTGACTGTGAGATGAGTTATCATTTTTGACATGCTGATCATAAAACAGCGTTCCCAGATTTGGGTGACTTCCCAGAATTGCATTATACTGAAACAGTGTAGCTCAGTTTTCGTTCACTTATCTGGGCCAAAAAATGGATTGATGTTCTGGAAAGCAAAAACTTATAAATTGAGGTATTAAGATTGCTGGGTATAATTTTTATTATTATTATTATTATTTCAACAAAAGCCAAGAATGAAAAAAATCACCTTATTTAATTTTGGTTGCAAAATTCATGTCAGGATTATCTAAATACTTCTACATACATTAATAACATGAAAAGAACCCCCAGATTATCAGTTGTATAGCAGCGAAAAGAATGTTTATTCATAGCAGAAAATAAGACTATATGTTTTGTTGGGGAGACCCTCCTCATAAAAAGCCTGATGTTATGGTTATTTGAAAAATAAATTTCTGTTATGATATTTCTTGTACCATTTCAGTAAGATTCCTTCAAACACTTACCTTGTCAAGAGTTATTGACATGATCTTTTAAAATAGTTTGAAATAGATTGTCACTTCCACCTTTTAAATTTTTTTCATTACCTATTTGTTTTTTCAAACAAGGTTTAAATTTTCTGTATGTTCACAACCTTCTTACACATCGTTTTCAAAGATCAGGCTCAATTAGAAGTGATTTATAGCTAACTACTTCACCTGTCCTAGCAGCACAATGCAGCACCAAAACAGGGAATAGCTCTTTCAAAACAGCTCTGTGGACTGCTGCAGAGTGACACAACATATTCTTGTAAACATTTCCCCTAACTGGGTTTGAAGATGGACCAAGAAGTTAATAAGTCATATATAGTCTGAAATATTTAGCTCCTGGTAGACTATGACAACAGTCCCTAAGCACGATGTAGATTGCAAAAATTGTATTCTGCTAATGCAGCATTGTAATGGTCCCTACTGAAGAGTGAGGGCTTATCATTAACTACTATACAGTGGTGTACTGGTGTTGGCCGATAGAGTTTGGCTGGAGTTCATTTTCTTTATAGTAGCTTGTATGGTGGTATGTTTTGGATTTGTGATGAAAACAGTGTTGATAACACACCAACGTTTTAGCTATTGCTGAGCAGTGCTTGTACAGCTTAAGGCCTTCTCTGTTTCCCATGCAGCCTCCCCAGTGAGTAGGCTGCCAGTGCACAAGAAGTTGGGAGGGGACACAGCTGGGACAGATAGAGAACCTTTGGACCACAGTTATTGACTGCATTGTAGCGTAGATTAACTTTTGCTCTTTGTCACCTTATATCCTTTCCTTGTTTATTTTCAGGCTGAAGCTAATTAAATCTGGAGTTCTGAAGAGCTTCCGCTCTCACTCTGTCTTACAATAGACTCAAAGAGTCTATGTAGAAATAAAGAAAAAAAAGAAAGCTGTGTGTTTTTTCTATTGGTCCTTGTCTTTAGCTTTCTATGGCTGTCACTAGCCTTGTTGTTGATGCGTTCCTGGGCCTCGTATCCTAGACATCCAGACCCATACTCATTTAACAAAAGTGATGGCTCCTGTGCTCCAAAGATCCACTCTAGTGTAACTGGGAGAGCAGGGAAGGGCTATTACATACTGATAACTTGTCCTAATGTGTGGCTGGGATGTGGCTTGGGCATTCACCAAGATGTAGGAACCACAGAAAAGCTGTTTTGTACAGCAGTGGCCTCTATTTGCTTGACATAGATGGAATTTGGTGATGAAATAAATGAAAAATTTGTGGTTCAAGGCCTTTATCACTATAACACGGGCAGAGGTATTTACAACACAAATAACAAGGGACTTTTGCCAAATGATCTCAACCTTGAATCAGAGAAGCAAACTTTCCAAATTATTCCATCATTCTGTTTAGCTTTTAGCTTTTCTTTTGTGACTACCATCAATAGTGTCAATTGTGATTGTTACTTTATAACATATATTCTTTCTGGTTTTTGTAGAACTTCATTATAGATCACACAGATCACAGCTCCGTTAACTCACGACTTCTGCTTCTTTAGAGTTTTCCCCATCGAATATCTGCTACAACCTTCTTCTATGTTTCAGTAGGACTACCTTGTATGTATCCTACTCGAGGATTCTTTATCTTCAGCACATTCTACATGACACTGACCAATTTGTTTTAAGCAAATTGCCTAAAGGATTTAACAAATGAAGGAAAACAAATAAATAGTTTTCAGAAACATATGGCATCGAACAGGAGACACTGGTTCTTCATATACAGCCTTGTCAAAGTTCTGTGGAGCAAAGCTAGCATAAATAGAAAAAATGAAGTTGTACCTATCCAGCAACAGAATCCCAGGTGAACAATGTGGTCTGAAATTGTCCTTCATGTTACCTTTTTGGTTTTTTTAACTGGATAATTTATTTTAGAAATAGTAGAATATTGGTCATAGGAAGTGATTGAAAAAAAGCCATACCAGGTGAAGTTGCACCAGCATTTCTACAAAATAAATAAATAAATATGTATTTGTCCTTCATACTAGGAAAACTGTCTTCTAGCATTTCTGTCCCCAAATGCAGTGTTTCACAGGTCATTCTGATCTCTATCATCCTAGATATAATCAGTTTTCAAGGTGATTTGCAGAGATCACAAGTATTTCTCAAATCCTCTTTGCTGTGCAACATGAACATGCCCAAGGCCCACCATGTTGGCTATTTCATTCAGAGCAAATTGGTGACGATGTGCTTATGTGTATAGAGAGCAGACTGACAGAAATGGGAACAAAAGGATGAGGACAGTGGGAATGTGGTGATAAATATCAAAACAGAAAATGAAATTACAGAAGAAAGACTATCAGACATGGTAAGCAAAAAAAAAAAGTGTTGCAAACCAAACAATAAATGGATTTTTTTTAAAGTATGTTCCAATTCATGAAAAATAGAAGCAAAAATATTTTGAATTTTTAAACTTTAATTACTTTAGGTATGAATTCTGAACTATGGGGCATATTTATCCTATTTTTTCTCGTGTTCCTGACATCCATTATTATTTTCCAGAGAGATTATAGAAACTCTTGCAGTCCATAGCAGAATTAATATAGCTTGTCTCTGTGTCTTTGTTTCCCCCTATCTGCATAATTTTATATTTAAGAGTTTAGTTCAATTTTTTGTAATTCTCTGGAGTATGTCCATGCTCTTAAATGCCACTTTGGAAGGGCAATAGTCTCCTGTACATCTTTTGTCACAACCGTCTTTTGTCATTCTTCACTATGAGAGTGATGAGGCACTGGAACAGGTCGCCCAGAGAGGCTGTGAATGCCCCATCCCTGGAAGTGTTTAAGGCCAGGTTGGATGGGCCTTTGAGCAACCTGGTCTAGTGGAAGGTGTTCCTGACCATGGCAGGGGGGTTGGAACTAGATGATCTTTAAGGTCCCTTTCAACCCAAACCATTCTGTGACTCTATGTTAGACCCATACAGAAGTCTTAGACACCCTTAGAGCAAAAGGTGATATGTTTTCAGGCAAATATTTCCTATGAAGTCTTTGTTTTCATTTTTAAGTTTGTGTTGTGTTTCTTTCCTGGGGTAAGTTTCTTTTAGAGCAGCTCTTCAGAACAGTGTCTTCCAGATGCTAAATTTCTCAAACATGGAAGACAGTGAATAAAGAGGATCTCCCTCAGGTTTGGGTCCACAGGGGTTGTTGGGTACCAGGCAAAACCCAGTCTGTAGTTATGAAGCCTTATAAGACTTTTTCTTCATTTTCTGTTGTGGTTGCATATAATGACAAAGTTAGGTGCCATTCACTTTGGTTGGTGTACCACCATTTTCAGCCATTCCCTCTGATACTACACTGGACTATTATAATTACATCTCTTAATGAAATCAGTCTTGTATATTGATACGTCCTCCCTTTCCCTGTCAATGATGCATGCGGAAACTGGGGAATTTCACTGATTTGGCAACAGAAAACATAACAAAACACTATAATCATCTTATTTCATAAGGAACAAGTTTGAGTGTTCTAATTTTACATCTTATATCTGTTTTGGAGATTGTTTCCCTTCCAGTGATTACCCAGCATAGCAGATGTTTAAATTGCACATTGCTATTTTCACTTTCAATTGCATGCCAAAAGAGCTAGTGTGTCTTTAATGAAACAACACACAAAAAATACAAAGCTCTATTTCGCAAATACTATGTCATCATAATTTAGTTCTTTAGACATTTCTCAGTGCTGCTCATTAAGTTTATTATCACAAATGAAGTTTGTACAATCCCTGTTTTGAATGCTGTGTTGACTCATACATAATAGAGTAAGAAATGTCTAATAGTGATGTAATCCCCCAGGAAGCATCTTTTTACTTTCGAAGTAATGCAAATAATATTCTGTGTTGCATTAAATTAGCATGAAGCTGATAAAGGGTAAAACCTGTCAACTGTATCGTTCTCAATTTCGTTGTTCACTGGTAGTGCTAGCAGTTGCAGCAGCGAGTTCAGAATGATAAACCTGATGAAAAAGTCCTTTAATAGATTCTCTATATCTAACATTAGTCATGTTATGCCAGAAGACCAAGAAAACAAATAATCCAAGAAGTCATTTATGTATTCATCTTGATTAAATGAGATATTAAATGTGGAAAGATTGTCAATCTTTAAACAATATCTGTTATAAGCCATGTCTATCTTTGGTTGGCTTTTGTAGAACTAGTTATTTTGGGTTATTTTTGCATAGGTTATATAAACTTGCTTTTGTGTTTGGTTTTGGGTTTTTTGTTGGGTTTTTTTTTGTTTGTTTGAAGATAAGTTGAGGGGATGAGGTATTCTAAAGGACATCCTCAGATGAAACAAATTAATTTTGTGTATGGATCACAACCAGTGGTTGATGCTGGGAGAAGGTAGTGTCTATATCACAAGTAAATAAAATCAGTCACCCAGTTGTTCTTGACTAATCACGAACTAATTGTTCAAGTAGCCCTTTTGTTTATAGATTTTATCTTTATTGTCCGCCTGGAATAAAGTACTGTGCATTGTTCTTCCCAATTTTCCCACAAGGTTTGGGTAAGAATAAATGAGGTTGTCCTTTCCTGGTCTAATTAACTTTCTTTAAACTTTGTACCAGCTACACCTTCTAGCATTTATAAGGTTGGTTCCTGGCCCCTTCCTATCCATTCCCTGTCAAATCCACATCATCTTCCTCACAGTGGAAACAGGAGAACTCTTTTCTCAATATTCCAGACCTAGCAGGGGAGCATAAATAAGCCCCTCTTTCCTTAAATATCCATAGGAAAGTGCATGTTTATTCCTACATGCTTTCATAAATGTAAGTTATGTTACTAATTTCACCTATAAGTATAACCACCATCAGAAATCTCCCAGACATTTTCACTTTAAGTCATCTTATAAGGTCTAAATCCTTTCCTTCTTTTTGCCGTCCTCAGTGTTCACTATATTTTGCTGCTTCATTGAGTACACTTTCCTTAATCTTTGTGAAGAAATGATCTATTTAGGAAGTTTCCTTTTGAACCACCATGCTAGCAAATTGCCTGCAATAGCAGGGGACTGGAATATCCCTGTCTTACAGTCCTATCTAATGAGAGAATTAATAATATAATGGACAGATAAAAGAAACCCATCCTTTATTTACAAAATGGGATTATCAAATAAATCCATTCTGGATTTAGTTCCTGTAATGATTTTGCTTTTTTTTTTTTTTTTTAATTCTAGTAATTTTATTTACCACTCAAAAATACATACTTTAAATATTTTACATGTTTGTGTTAAAAGAATTCTGAAGTTACAAAACCAAGAACTCAAGAAGATACAAATAGTTAGAATTAAAGCTGTCGGTGGGTCATCATTTGGTTCTCTACATTGAGGTATATATTTTAACTGCTGGATCATACAGGGAGTCTTCTATTATTCAGAAAATTTACCTCTCATGAAGATGCATAAAGTGAAATACAGGAATTTAAAAGTGGAATTTAATGCCTAAATTCCAATCCAAAATCCCACTGAAAATCCCCAAATCCTCATGTTCAGGTAGTAGATCTTGAAATTATTTGGAGAAATGTGCTTATGGGCTTGAACATGCATGGCATGTAGAGGTTTGGTCTTTGCTTCTGAGGTATAACTGTATTGTATTCAGTGACTGTCTACTATAAAATAAGTAACAACATTGGGGGCAGGACCAAGATACTCAGTGAGAATCAGTTGCTTTCTGAATCTGGATATTATTCTGTACTCTTAAATCTTGCACTCCTAACTCCACCATGCCTTGACTCCAGTAGTAGAGATGGCAGATGGTGTGGAATAAAACTGAAGTTTGGGAGAAAGAGAAATCTCCTCAAACTTCTTGAATGACTTCTCCAATCTTATAAAGTTCATTGCTATCCCTTAATCCTTTCTTTATTGGCCATATTTTCAGCAAAAATTAGAGTTAGGCTAGGAAACTAATTTTTTCAAAGGTATATATGCCAGCACTGTGGATAAACACCTACAAAGGTTTCACTGTGCTTGGCACTCCTCTCAGCTGTCATAGTCAATATAATATTGTATAACTGCAACAGAAACAGACCTTCCACAGAACTCTAATGAACATTTGATAATTTATCTTACTCTCACTGTTCTTCAGCATATGCCCTATACCTCATTTATTTCTTATTTAAACCTTGTTCTGAAAACAGGATAATTACTTTCTGGTAGAATTTATTTCTATGGTTGTTTCATTGTTAGTCTGTCAGTTGGGATATTATAATCTCTGTCTCAAAATGTGGAACTAAAAAACACTGGCTGAGCGTCAGCATTGTCCATTTACATGGAATATCCATGATGAACCCTAGAGGTGCAAGTAGAAGTGATGTTGTGTTCCTGCTCCCTTGCACTGTGTAGCAATATCAGTTACTGACACAGAAAAGCAAAAGCTGCATAATCTGATAAAATGGTTCAAACACTGTTCTTGCCATAGACTGATGAAACTCTGGGATCAAATCTCACATTGATCTATAAAGGTGTTCTCTTTCTTCAGAAACTGGCTCTGGTCATGATCTGGTTTAGCTCATTGATTGCAACCTTCTTACAGCATGAATCATGCTCTCTTTCACACATAGCTAAGGACAGAGTCAATATATAACAAACAATAATGTTTTATTTACATTCTTTTAGTTTAAAACTAGAGCTTTAAACAGAGTTCAGAAAATGCATGTGCAGGTGCTACACAGGTGAAGTTTTCTCACTGGCATCATCACATTTTAACCCTGTTTTAAATAATATAAATGAAAATTAGACTTTCTTTTGAAGCATGGAAGTTAGAGCATTATAGATTATAGCTCTCAGAATACATATATTTTTCTTGCCAATGAATCTAATGAACATATGAAACAAAATTTTGCAAAAACACATTTGTAAGTTCATGGGTCTCTTGTTTCAGCATTCCAGGAGCTCAGAAATTTCTTCTTCGCATCCAAAACCAAATCACATAACATGTTAAGTCTCTTGACAGTTGTCTAATAAAATAATGGAATGAATTAGAGCTGTTTACAAATAGCCCAAGTGGACTATTTCTCACCTACTCTATCTGACAATATAAAAATATTCCATCTGCTTCCAAAACTGAGTGAACAGTTTGGCAGAAGGTATATTTAATTTCCCTGATACTGACATTATTTCAAATAAAATCAACTGAAATGTGTCCTTCCTTCCATGTAACTTGCAAGATTTAAAAGTTGTCTTTCTTTTTTATTATTTCGTTCTCTTCTGCTCATATAGCCTGACAATCATTGAGTTATTTATCATCCACTTACTACTTCTCAGTTGCTGGAACCAGTCTATTTTTTGTAACAAAAAAGAAAAGTGTATTAGATTGGTTTAGATGAGATACATGACATGGACCTGACTGTATACAGAATAATCAAGTGGTGACGTTTGGTTGTGACTTTGCTTGATCTAAATGAAGTGAATACTTTCCTTGATCAATCAGACTGAATAATAATGATGCACTTCACAGTGACTAAAATCAGTGTTCCTAGGACAGCACCATGTGATTTCATCCTCCAAACCAGACTAGCAAAATGCTCCACTGCTTTTATACCTGACAACTTTATTTCCACATGTTCAATTTAGCAAAGCTCAAAAGGAATTCTGAAAGTTGTCTGTCTCATAAAATGTTAACTAGACCCGTCTCCAAGAAAATTGTTCCACTATAATGTTCCACAAGAATGTAAAATAAAATGGACAAGGAAAACACAGTGATTTGGTTAAACAATCATATTCACTAGAGATTGCTTATAGGCACACTAGGTACAAGAAATTTTACTTTACACTCAATTTTAATAAATGATTGCTGTTGTAAATGAGGAAGAAACTGTGTTATGGTATTGACCTAACGCTTAAACCTGATCATAAATTGTTCTGAAGTTAAGTACAGTTTACTTTGGAGCTTACTTTAAATTGTATTCTGACAAAACGTCAAATAAAATCACTTATTCTAGTAAGAAAGGTTTCAAGGAAGGAAGGTTTACCAGGTGCCAGTCCAAGCCTTGTTAAAATATATGTATGAAAACAAGCAAAACCATAATATAAAAGAAATCTTTCCCAAAAATGCACTTAGAAGAATTTATAAATATTAAAAATTGATGAGCATATGCTAGGAATAGATACCAGGCACAACTCCTCTGTATTTTGCAGACAATTCTAGATGATGTAAGTAGAAATTGTTATAGCTAAAATCATGATGGTGATTAAATCGCTCATTTAAGTAATTACTTAGTTTTTGAATGTTTATTAACATTTTCACTAAATAACTATTCTTTCAATATCCTGTTTTTTTCTCTTTTCGGTCTTCTCCTGTTGATCACCTCTCTTTTTCATGGTGTAATGTTACAAACAGTAGCACTTACAGTAATACCATTAGTACCAACACTTAAAATAGTAGCATCACTTCAATGAGCAGCTGAAAAGACACAGCGGTACTGGGCTGGTATATCAAGAAGATGCTTAACTTTTACAGAAATTGTTCTAACGTGGCTGCTGTTAACTCGTTTGATATTAAATTTTATCATCAATCATTCTTACTAACCATGCAGCACTTTTTCATATTCTAAGACCTTTGCAAACCTCCTGCAAGTTCAGCCATTTCTTTAGCAGGGTTTCCTTCAAAATGTGGAGAGAATCATTCCCTGTCCTTCTCTTCTATTGAGATAACCTACCCCTGCTACATTGGTGACATGCCTAGTGTTTAAAAGCACATTGAGTGCAAATGTCGTATCCAAAAGACAAACTCGCTGTTCATGAAAACTCAATATAG
>WAAD01024742.1:16443-46297 GCA_013389945.1 Fregata magnificens
GGTCCTAATTCAAAGCCCATTGAAGCACTGGAGAAAAAAAAAAAAAAAAAGTACTGATTTCAGTGACCATGGAGAAAGCCAAGAAATGCAAAAAATGTGCTCATTACAGTACTGCTGTATATAACATTAAGGCACATTCATTGCAATGAATGCAAGTAATGGACAATGGAAACCTGTAACAACGTACTTAGCAGCAAGAACAGTTCTCACAGTGTAAGTGGGGTTGAGGGAGTAATTTGACAAAGAAAAAGGTCATATAGCAGATGATTATCAGCTTGCTGTTGCAACACAGGGTTATTTAATAGAAAACGCATGGCAGATTGTGTCAGGAGGAAGATTCTCTACTGTTAATAGAAACAAAATGAGAGATAGCAGAGAAGGTGGAGCTATAGAGTGTTTTAAAGAGGGTGAATGTGAAATTAAATTAGAGGAGTCAGAGACCAGATTGCAGAAACGTAGAAAACAAGTTCTGAATGATAAAACAGAAGATAATTTTAGTGGCAGCATGTCAGACCTCAAAAGATAGATGCTGATGAAAAGATCATAATTGTTAAGACAGAAAATAGCTACAGCATCGAGAACTTTAGCTGTGATGTGTTTTCCTCCCTCAGGTTTTGAAGGAACTGGAAAAGAAAATTGTATCACGTTCTAGTAAGGGACAGATATGAAGAATAATAAATGAAACAAGTCAAAGATAACACCAAGTTCTTGAGTCTGGGAGTAAAATATTCAATTAAGGATTTAAAAGTTCTCTATAAGGCCTGACATTTAAGACTGCAGATTTTGTTGAGTAGCTAATTTCCCCATGCATTATACATGAAGACCTCAGATCCCACACACTGTGCAGGGAACTGCCTGGTAGGAATTATGAGGGTAGAGATATATCAGAAATCCCAGTGCCCTGTAGGACTGTAGGTGTACATGTTTGTGTGTGTGTGCACTTTTATCTGTTCATGAGCCACAGATGGTAAGTGCATTTTGGGCACTACCTGGCTAAACAGCCTGTGGTGATGGCAGACCTGTTCACTCTTATGTGACAGTGAAGTGGTTAGAATGATTGATCAGTGAAGGACCCCTACATTTACAGGCCAAGAAGTTTCAATTTCACATCTCTTATGAGCTGAGACAGTGTCCTCATCAACCTAATTTTCAAGCTATAGCCACTTCTAAGATGGGGATACTGTGCATTTCTTGATCTGAAGTAGTGCTCCTGCAAGCAGTTGCTGCTTGAGCAAGTGGCACTGAGACTGAAAACAAATGTTGATTTTTTGCTGGAAAAATTTCCAGCAGGATCGACAGATTGATCTGCTTCACTGCATGGTTAACTGAAACGCAGGAGGCAGTGGGAATGTGCAGTTACAGACGTGGAGGGAGGTTGGCACTGTCAGCATAGCGCTGTCCCACATGGGCTTGAGGCACTCAGGAAGCCTTACTGCCAGTGGGGACAGGGAGAGATCAGATCACATTTTATCATGTTGAACAAGTAGGGAAAGGAAAAGAGAAAAGAACAATTGAGGTAAATAGTAAAACAGAAATAAAACAACAAAGCAAATGCTAGAAGTTGGTGTAGAAGAAGGATTCTCGCCTGTGAGTTGGCGGGCCTCATCGNTGCTTTATTGAAGAGTAACAGAACTACATAAGGGAGCACATGTGGGATGGGCGGATAGTTATCAGGAACAACTGGTATGGCTGCAAATAGAGGTAAACACAAAAGATAGTGTTACACAGCTTGAAATCTTTCAGTAAGGAAGCCTTACAGAGAAAAAGGAATGGAAAAAAAAAAAAATCTAAAGGTTTTTATGTTTGTGCATCAGAAATGGAGAAATACCTGCAGAAATATATACCTTGCTGTATTCTGATGGGTGAATGAAAGAAAATCCAGAGAATAGATATTTCCTTTTACAGTGTAACAGAGACGCTCAGAACCAGATTGTAGGGGAATCTCTGAATATGAAGATACGCAAGTATGTGGCAGCATTTGTACCAGACCCATGAAGTCTTACTACCTGAGACCCTTGTGTTTCATTATTATTTGAAAATCAATTTCATTTGATTTACTGTGCTTGATTTGTGTCTTCTATTAAAAAATAAAATCACAGTGTTCATTCTGCATATTGTATCGATAGCATTTATTTTTTAAATCCCAAAGAAATAAAGGTTTACTTGTAGCAACAAAGATCTTGAGCTATAGTATTTCCACATAAGATGGACATTATATAACTGCCTAGAGGCCATTTAGTTTTTACGAAACAGGTGCATACACATCATTTGAATATATGACAAAACGGAAGTCATATAAAAAATGATTTTTCAGATGTTATATGAAAGGGCATCTGTCCTGGAAATCCTGAGTATGATAACTGCTTAGTTTTGATGGAAGACAGTGTATATCCTGTCTAATAATCCTTTTCTTTTTAATTTGCCACTTGCTTTTAACTTTTGGCTTTATAATCAGAATGCAAATTTTCCTTCTGAATACCACTTGAAAGAGAAAAAAATTTAAAACAAAAACGGAAGAAAAGCAAACAAACACTACACACCGTCATTGCTTGCCAATACTACATTTTGTTTCACATTTCATTTTTTCAGAATCTCATAAAGACAGATATGTATCAGCAGAAAAATATAGTTCCTAACACTGAAAGTCAATGATGCAGATAATAGAGATTCAGAATCTCTGTGCAAAATGTACAGTGTCCTTATTGTCAGACCCAGATGTTTGTAAAACCAGCAAACTGTGTTATAAAACAAACAAACAAACAAACACACAGCTTGAAGGAAAGGTCTCCTTAGCTAGATTTATTAAGCAAGATCTTTAATATGCCATATGGCGGCTTGGCTTTTCCAAAAAGCACAGATCTGTGGATGAATGTATTGAAGAGTCCTGACCAGTACTAGTGGAAAAATTGATGCCACCCAGGAGAAAGAAGTGCTTTCAGCAGTATTTTTCACTAGTGTCACTTGTGATGCATTTCCAGGTAGTCCATTTTACCCCAGTATGTTTTCAATCAAACTAGGGATCCCCATCTAGCCTGCTGTTTAGACGAATCTCTAGACGTCTTGGTTACCAGAAATGGAGGACATTTATAAGATTCATCATGTTATCTAACACAGCTTGCTTGTGTCAGAATATTCTGTGCAGGAAATACAAACAAAAGGATTTACAAAGGTTTTAAAGGCATTATTCAAGTAAAAGGAAAATAGGCAAAGCACACGTTGTTTGAAGTGTTGGGCAACTCAACAGAAATTTTTCTTTTACCTGAAACTAAGTGAATATAGTTGTATTTTGCCTATCATCCAGGGATAATTGCTTTTATTGCAGTGATTTCTGGCAGAGTTTTATGCTTCCCTTTCATTAAGGAACTATAGGATTTTATAGTTACTTTTTACAGGAGTTTGAAATATGAACTATAATACATATGCTAAATTCATCCTCAGAAATATTAAATGGAGTCTTACCCTCTCTCTACAAACTGCTAGACCTTATTTTGTATTATTTAAATGCCTTTTTTATTATGACATTTTCTCTCAATGCCATGTTACTTGACATCTTGCAAAATTAGCCAGCCAGTGAAGATACAAAAAGAAAATACTTAAAAGATGTCGGCACATGCTCATTAAGATGCTTATCCTGCCTGTGAAGGCAGCTGGAAAAGCAAAATGGAGGTTTAATTCCCTTCTCTGGCAGAGTAAAAATGTAAAGAAAAGAAAAGTTACTGTTGCCTATAAAATGTCACTAGCTTTAAACTCAAGGAAATAATTATTTTAATCAAATGCTCTGTCAACCAATGGAATTTATTTTCCATAATACCACCAATGCAAAATCTTAGCAAAATCCAGAGAGTGGGATGTTTATATGAACAACAAGATCCAGAGTTCTGAAATAGAGAAAAGAAATGTTCGTTTGTTGTTTCTCTCTCTCTCTCTTCCTTCCTTCCTTCCCCTCTTCTTTTCTTTTCTTTTCTTTTCTTTTTTCTTTTCTTTTCTTTTTTCTTTTCTTTTCTCTTTTCTTTTCTTTCTTTTCTTTTCTTTTCTTTTCTTTTCTTTTCTTTTCTTTTCTTTTCTTTTCTTTTCTTTTCTTTTCTTTTCTTTTCTTTTCTTTTCTTTTCTTTTCTTTTCTTTTCCCTTCTCTTTTCTTTTCGCTTTGCTTTGCTTTGCTTCTCTTCTACTTTACTTTTCTTTCTCTCTTTTCCGTTCCTCTTTTCCTCCCTTCATGCCTCCTTTCCTTCCCTCCATCCCTCCCTTTCCCTCTTTCCTTCTCTGCCCCATCCTTTCTCTCAACCTTCCTCTCTGTCTTCCTCCCTCCTTCTGTCCTTCCTGATCCCCCTCCTGCCCCTGCCCTCGCCTCTCTTGCATTTGTCAACAGCTGTTAACACATGTTACAAAGAAAACTTCCCTGGAGATATGGTAACTTATGGTAAAGAAGAAAACACATTGTCAAGTGTACTTTTTGGCAGAGATGTTTCTCTAAATTTAGACTTAAAACAAGCTGTTTCGGTAAAAAATCTATAGCTGACTAGGTATCATTAAATTCACATCATGTTTGTAATCCAAGCTGATCTTGACTGTTTTCAGAGAAAACTTTTTGGAGATAAAACACAAGCTAATGCAAATAACTGCAAGGCTCCCTTTGCTCACTTCTACTCTGTCATAGTAAACCAACAATTTTTTGATATAGTCAAAACTTCCTGCCATTTACTTTTATATTCTTTTTTAAGAGGGCTTCTCCATCAATAAAGATAATAATACTTGACAAAAATATGTCCCACAGAAATAAATATTTTATTTACCCTTTGAGCATTATTAGAGGGTATTTGTATAGCAGTATTTTCAGGAAAACTGTTGTGTTTACAAGTTGGCAAGCCATTAGCTCTTCTTGCTCTCAAGCAGCTAAACTAGAAATAAATTAAAGAAATTTCAATAATCTTGGATTGTTTATTGCCATTTAGTCCTCTTTACTGTTAATTTCTAAATCCAAGCAAGCAGATTTCCTTGACTCGATATTTTAGAAAAGTTTAACTTTCATATCTTCAGTGATATATGTGAATTGCAAATATGAATAATCCTGTCACAAAAGCACTTAGAGCTATGACATATTTACATGCTTTTTTCATAGCAATTGATATTTCCCTAGAAGCAACACTGTTGGAATTTATGAGCTAGTGAATGAAGAAAAATAGCCAGCAAATTAGTGGTAATATAGACTTACTGTTAGTTTTGCCACTGGCAAATAGTGTTTTCAGTACCGGCAACAGGCTCATTAGCCTTTGTATAAGGCATCTGTGATACTGAGTCATATCCTGAGGCAGCATTACTCTGTAGTCTTGCTTTCAAGCAGAACTTTACCAACCAAAGCTTTTTCTTATTGCTGTTTTGTTGTTGGTGGTGGTGGTGGTTGTGGAGGATTTGGTGCTTTTTATATTGCATTTTGGTAAACAAAATCAGAGATGTTCAGGTCTTCAGATTGCTAGCCAGTCTTACTTGTCAGTTTTAAATACCATCTGAAACAAACAAGGAACTCATCAATCCTTTGGAAATGGACTGCTAATGTAATATTTAATCCATTAAACATTATGGTTTTGTTCATTAATTTCATTAGCAAAGATCTAAAATGCACCAACATTTCCTTTTAGGTCCAGACCATCTCCATTAATATCCCTTGGAAATGACTTTGTTGTTTTTGAAGTTTACAGCTAGTAGCATAAAGATGAATTTATGTGTGCTCCCGTCAAATTAAGTTTGTAGCAATCTTAGTTGTTAGCTGGAAGGCCAGGTTATGATACTTTCTGCTGTCTAAGAAATTTTTTTCTTTGCCTGGTCTAATCATGGTTGTATGAATATAACCAATCCAAAGTCCTAATGCCAGTTCATTCCTGCCATGGGGCTGATATAGCTGCAGTGTTGGTTGGTTGGAATCAACACACTGGAAAAACAACTGTATTGATAGATACAGTTAAGCCTATGCTTTTTATTCAGTCTCTAGACCTTGGAAAGGCATAACAATTTTTAATCTGTGTATTTAACATCAATTTAATTTCCTTATATAATAATAATCAACCTTCTAATAAAGATTTTCATAATCATAACTGTATTTAGAATTCCTTTAGTTGAAGGAAAGAGTTGATTAAAGCAATGTTACTTCTCGCACTCCTGCTGGACACCTGAGGTGGGGATGAGTCTCGTTATTTGCTATCTAAAATCTTAGGTACCTTATGTAATTTAGTCATCTAAGCTCTTTTTACAGAGAGTTGAGGAAGACGTGCATCTCCAGAGGGCAATTAATTTTTCCTGTCACAGAAGCTTATACTAAAATGAGATGTACTGCAAATATCTCACAGATGACTCAGAGTGTCTGGACAGGCTTGGACCAAACACTTTTCTTTTAGAAGACTGAGCTTAGGTGAGATGACTTTTATCTCTTCTGCCTATAAGCTCAACTTATTTTATATTCTCAGCAAGGTCTTTGACTAGGTATTCATTCAAAGATTTCAAAGCACAAGGTTTATTGTGGTAGTTTTCTGTGAATTGTATACTTCCTTTGAGCATACATGAATCCTAAAAAAAAAGTCCAAACCACATTTTTGATATTTGGTGGAAAAGAATTATGACTTTTCCTTTTAGAATTGATTTCTCAAAGTTTTTGTTCAATAGCTCAAAATTTTTGTGCAGTGAATGGTACTTGTCTTCCAAGATACTAATAGATTTCAATATACTACTTAGTTTTTTGATGAAAACCTCATAAAATTTAGTCAGATTTGTTTACTTGCTGATGTTTTTTGACAGAACAGATGACAAAGGCTTGAATCTCTACACTAGAAGTTCCCTGCAAGGGAAGTAGCAACTGCTGTTACTTCTAGAATCAATGACAAAATATGTAACTTGATCTCAAATGATGCTCTTTTTCTGTATAGTCTTGGGGAAGAAGTGTTATTCAGAAGAATTCATTATTTCCTTTATGTGGGAGCTCATAGCTGTCAGCACTTGCAGAAGTGCAACAAGTGAGTCCTTAAGGCTACAGTAGAATATCGGTATCTGTCTGTTTTGTGTCTTACATTTATGAGATAATTCTTTCTGTATTATGATTGCATCTTTTCAATTAAGATTTAGCAACTGGAGAAAACACGAGAAGAATGTCTAGATCTATGCTCACCTCCTCTGGTATAGTCTTAGGGATTTGCTTGTGAATGTGACATGCTCCAGTTCATAGAAGTCTCCTACTGCATAGAGTTGGAGTTATATAGACTTACTTTCATTCGTGGCCATTTCGGGTTTTTTTATGGTGAAGATTAGCCAGAAGAATTAAAACCTCTTAGCTAATTCCCGCCGCACCCCCCTCACCCCCCATCTTTTTTGAGCTTATTATCATAGAATGAGGCATTTCTTCAATGTTAGAGGCCGAGATTTTTTTTCCCCCCCTTGGAACTCAAGATTAACAGTCTTTTTAACTTCACTGTTAGCTAAGGTATTACTCCCTCTTTGAGAAAAAAAAGACAATATGGAAAAAAAGCTATAATTTAAGCTAACATTTCTTATTTGTGACTATGGATCTTTTCACTCATTCATATTTCAGGTGTGCCGGTGGAAACTTGTATGCCGTTGACGGTTTGTATACACTGCTGATAGAACAGACAGAAGGTTCAGAGTGAGCTGGGCTGCACTGCGTGCATTAAAGAAAGTCCAGATTTAATAATATCTAGAAACATGTAGAGTAGTATAATCTATTGCACATAGGCCTGGAAGCCAGAAACTTTTTACATTGATCCTGTTACTGTAAGTTATTTATAAAGTTATTTTCAAAGGAAGTAGTGGATAAAGGTGTTTTTAAAATTATTTTTATTTTTCAAAAAACTTTTAGTTGTAGCCGGGAGTAGGGGAACATTCTGATATTCTAAAATGGGCACTTATGCACAATGTCCTAACATAAATGTAATTTAACATGCAAAAGTAGAGAGAAGCTTTAGCATACTTTCAAAGTTTTAATTAAAACATGAAACATAAAACAGATCAGGAGGTATGATACAAATCCTGAGTACTAACTACACGCACGCAGTGTTAAGGATTAAATATGATCTCCACCACAGAGGCACAAATAGCACATTTTCAATCTTTCCATGGGAGGAACCACCAAGTATTATATACTTATGTCTAAAGACTTAATCAGTTAAATAAAATCCCAGATCGCACATATAACATTTTAGTAACTTCATACTTACTGAAATTAATAGATCTTTATACAAGGCGTTGTAAGTTATTGGTACAACTGTTTTCAGTCTGTGGAAAAAAATCTGTTATAACGTTCTGTGTGGTCTCCTGGGTGTTTGATTGGAGTAAGTCTTTTCATCATCTAAACCTGGGCCATGTACCTGTATGGCATCAAGGAGTGAACCTCTGATAGTTTCTTCTCTTGGAGGGGATAAGATGGAGTCTTTTAGGAATTGTTATCTACTAGAGGTTCTCTGCACAGGAAACTGGCCATTGCTTACACTGTGCTATGGATTTTCTATTTTGAGTTGTTTGATTCTTGTTATGAAAGAGAGAATGTAAGATCTCACACTGTAATTACTGCTTCATAAAGGGTAGGGCAACATTTAGATGGGTTATTTGAATTTGGCAAACTCAATTTCATTCAGAAACTCACTGTTTTGAAGCTTTTTGAATAAATGAGATACAGCCAGAAGGGTAGAGAAATAAAGGGCAGAGCTAGGTCTGCAAGCAAGAGTTTTGTTTTTAACCTCACAATTTGAGAGACTCTCCATACACATACATCATATAGCAAAGATATAATTTGGTGAAAAGCCAGTGTCAGGCTTTGATGTAAACCTATTTCAATACAATGCACTGTAGATCACAAATCCTCAAGAACATTTTATTTAAACCAGCTAGCAATATTTGAGAAATGATAATTACTAACCTTCATGAAATGGAGATTTAATTTTGCCTTAACATTTGATAGCTTTATGGGTCTTTTCTACAACCCATTTTTGTGTTTCTGAAATGTGTCAGAGTGACAGTGCAAGAATCTAACGTCTTCTATCTAGACACTGAACAAACAACACCCGCAGCAGCACTGCAGGCCTCCTGACATTGCCCTGTCAAAGCATTGTCTTCAGCTGCATTTTGGAAGAATCAGTGATAGAGGTTGGTGCAGTTCAGCTTCTGCTTGTTCAAACCTCAGCCTCTTTGCTGAAACTGCCAATCAAATGTACTAGTCGCAACGTGCCTAAAACTGCAGTGTTCTTCAATATAGTGCAGAAAAAAGCTAGTAAATAAAGCAAAGAGTGTTGCTGCTAATTTGCCTAAAATTGTACAAACAGTCCAAAACTGAAACATCTCATAAGCACCTTATCAGTTCCTTGGCTTATCCAGCTCCTGTGATAATTGGGCTAAATTCCCTGGGAAAGGTTGGCATATCATAAGAGAGGTTGTGGAATCTCCTTGTCTGGAAATATTCAAAACCCGCCTGGACGCCGTCCTGCGCACACTGCTCTAGGTGAACCTGCTCAAGCAGGGGGGCTGGACAAGATGATCTTCAGAGGTCCTTTCCAACCCCAACCATTCTGTGATTCTGTGATTCTGTGATCATAGAAGTAAATTTGTCCTTCTGGATGGTAGGGTCTCTGATATGTCTTATCATCAGCCTAATAAATGAAAGTAGAGGGAATGCGGAAAAGATGACTGTGATGAAGACGATAGTGTATATAAACAGAAATGCCAAACATTACTGCCTACAAAGATATGTATAATGGATATATGGAGAATGTAACCTATCTAGCCACTTAGCAGTGGATGAATAAATGTCATTTTCCTTCTGAGACTGAAAAGTGTCTGAACTCATTGGAATTCCTCAGCCTTACTTGATCTGCCCTCAAGGGTTTGATACCCATTTAATTATGGGGTTTTTAAGCACTTATGAGTAATAAAATATCTTGTGACAGTCATTGCAGGAGAATCAGAAATTTCAAAATGGATGCTGCATCATGGAGTGAAAAGCAGTTGTGAACAAAGGACTGGGAGGAACCTCTTGATTCATGAAATGCAATTACCCACTATGTTAGGCAATACAAATCACATAATTACTTCCCTAAACATATCCAGGCCTATCTGAAAAGCGCGAGGTTTGGGGTTTGGGTTTTGTTGTTTTTCCCACTTCCCTCATCAGGAAATCTGATGAAGAAATTCACAGTTTTACGAATTTAGAGGACTCTTCTAATTTCTGGTCCGAAGTCTGTTAAAATTACCAATAAATGCCAAATGAAAAGTACACGTCTGGAAGCAAAGGCTGAATTTTGCATACCAGCAATAATATCCTGTACTTGATGTCTTAATTGGCTTTCCTTCATGTTAATAATTTTTTAAGCATAAATTTTTCAAGTAGGCTCTACAGGCCTGAATAACATTGGGATTCCCCTTCAGTAGGCCATGAACAAACCTACAAAGAAACAGATCTGCTCTGCAAATCAACAGTCAGATTAGAAATAAAATGCTAAAATTGACAAATATACAAAATACTGAATAAAATTAGCATAGAAAAGAAGCGATAGGATATACTGGGACAGAGACAACAAAATGGTTATGCAGTTGTGCGGATGAACTATATCCATACTAGTCACTGGTTATACATCTGTGCTTTTATCCGTATTGCCAGAGAACTAGACAGAGTTTATAGTTATGCAGGGATTTATAAAACATTTAAGGTAACATTGTTTTGCATGTTAATTACTACTTTGACCCAGTGTGGTTTAAGTTTACCTGGGAAAAATAAGAACAATGGATATTGATGACATCATTGGAACTTTTTCAGAGTCGAATTATGGTCTTTGAAACCAGATGTTTTAGTGCACAGATAACCAATGTTTCTCACTGAAGATTGGTACATGGACACCTGATAGATATAGCTATGAAGTATGCTTATTTTTTTAGAGATCAAAATGCAAAAGTAAATGTTTATGTTGTCTTTCTTTCCTGAGTGTTCAGTCAGTTGTATGTTGCCTTTTTTTTTTAATACAGAAAGATGCTCTTCCAAAATCCTCTTATGACTTAAAGGAAAAGAAACCACATCTGTTTAAAAAAAAAAAAAGAAATGATTGTGCTGGTGGTCCTTAGCTGATATATTAGTACATGCCTGTTTATAGATGCATGTTTGTGTATATTAATGTAAGTTAGCAGACAATTTTCCTTTTCTCATTTCTGCTGAAAGTGGTATTTGGCTAGAGTTTGAGCACTCAGAATTCTGATTCCCATTAGCAGAGAGTTTCCACTAGGACCAGGGAAACTATTACTGGTCTTGGCTCTTCTATCCTGGAGATTGCTACCTTTTCAGCAGTGATATGAGTGTTTGTCCTTGCCACAGCAATTTAGACCCTAATGTGTTTCTGCAAATTGCTAGGCTGTAAACTGTGGCAACTCAGGAGCAGACATGATACCGTCTAGGGGGACAACAACATCTTTTAGAAGCGCATAACAAAAAAGCTGCTGCACCATCAGAGCTCACAGACAGTGAAGTTTACTCACAGACAGTCTGAAATCTTACTGTCTTCTCTCTGGATTGTGTCAGTATTTTATCTGGGAACAATTACATTTAAAATTCATAAACCACTTCGGGAACAGGAATGAAATTTCTCAGGATTTCCATCACAGATTTCTAACTATTGGACTAATGTCATGTTCTCTTTCTTCTTTCTTTTTTTTTTTTTGTTTTTTTGGCTTTGATTTTATTGAGTGACAATCAGTGAATTCGGCTTCAAGCTTTTGTATTAAATTAACTGAAAACTAAAGAGAAAATCTCAGTAGACACAAACAAATTTTATCTGCATTTTCTTGGTAAGCCACAGAATTTGACATGGTCTATTTTCTTCATTATTACACTATCTAAATTTGAAACAGGGATGATCATTGCTCAGATTAGCAAGTATGTTTATGGGATTATAAACTCTCAAATAATATGATCTGAAATTCCAGTAATTTTCCAGAAACACGGAAGTAGATGGCTTTTGCGTGATTTACAGCTTTGTCACAAATAACTTGTGCAACTTTGTTATTGGATGAGCCTTGTTTTCACACTCAAATTTTCTCAAAAATAAAAGAGATTTCGTAGAGTTAAACCACAATTTGCTCAATACAGTATGTTTATTTTCCAAACTTTTCTTATCTTCATCTTAATTTTAAAATTTGGAGTGAAAAGAGAATAAAATAATCTGGAATTCTTTCTCTTGATGTTTATTGATAGGGATGTTGGCCTTTGTACCTCCTGCTGTCATGCATGTGGTGTCTGAAAAGCTTCATTCTTAAAGCAGTAAATCCCTGGGATTAGATTTTTTTTGGGGGGGTTTCACCTCTGTATGTGTGGCGTCCATCATTGCTGGAAGAAGAAAAAGACGTCTAAGAAAAACATATCAGAAAGCATTTGTGTGAGTACTGAACTGTGATTTGTACACCAAAAGCTGTCATATATGAGGTTTCATGAGCAAAATACATGAAGATGGTCATCCAAATGCAAAACTAGCCGAGGATGATATTTAGGAAACTGGGGTGAGGTGAAATTTAGTGGTGAAATAGGAGGAAACTATTTTAGCACTCATGTTGTTTATAGCAATATTAGTCCTGGCAGAAACAGATTCCAAGCAAAAAGGTCCAGATTCAATTTATAGAACTCTTCATTAAACTCATAGGCAAGTGTGGCTAAAAACCCACTCAGGAGAATGGAAAACTCATTTGCACTGTCTGTGTGCCCAGTGAACAACGTTTGCCTGCTAGAGAGCAATAAATTACATAAAAGAGTTTACTTAAGTAGGACTTTAACGAGGTCAAGGTAGAAACGAAGCATAAATAACCTATCAGTTTGGCAAACCTCAGAAATCTTTGAAAGACAAAGTTACTGTTCTTCAAAGTACGCTTGCAAAGTCCTGCGTGGTGGCTAAGGAAGGCAGTCACTACTCTCCCAGTGCATTTCTGTCTTATTCACAGTTTATTGACCAGCCTAGTGCTCCAACAGTTCTTCTTAGCAAAGTCCATCCATCAAGCAAAGAGGTGGTTTACAGGGCTCTCCTACCATTCTCAGCTTCAACAGTGCCCATCTTCCCACTGAGCAGAGATGTCTCATGGGCGATAACAGCCTGAACTGCTCCTACTGTCTTTTGCCAGCATGATCAGCGTTGACTGTTCATTAGATGTGAGCTATTGGCAGTAAGTAAATTCTGTAACAGTGTTTCCACTTAACTAGCTCAGTTCCCCTCTGGCCCATGACTCTCCAAGGCCACCTTTGGCTATACAGGCCTGTGCTGCCTTCACCTCTGCTTGCTCCCACAGCAAGTTCTCTATTTCTTTCCTCCAGTGCTGCTCAGCCGTCTCAGTACTGTGCATGCTCAGTTCTTCTTTTAGAAAGGGTTAACTGATGTACAGGCTTTATTCACCAAAAATGGTGTCTCTCCCTGGCTTTCTCCCCAAAATTAAAAAGAAATAAACACTCCCATAACTCTTTTACTCAGCTTCAAGGCTACAGGTTACATAGTTCTAGTAAAGAGGCCCTTCACATCATGCCCGTTGTGTGTAGAAGACCAGTCCTGCTAGGGTAAATACCCAAATTCCCTGTGCAGCTAATGAAGAGAGAGAACACTTTAGAAGTTGTTTTTCTTCTAGAAGGAGAAGCTGGAGGGAATTAGCTGGATTGAATCCCATGATAAAAGTGAAATTTATCTCTTGTAACTTCACATATTAAATACTAGGTATCCTTGAACTAGTATCTTCATTGCCAGAAGAGACCTATGTGACCCCAGATACCTTTCTCAGGGTGAGAGGAATCACCCTTTCAAGGCCCTCCATTGATCCTGAGGGCTCAGTTCAGCTCGCCACACAGAGGCTGTTTTTACCTTTTGAGATGGCCTAAGGCACCTGCTGGGAGCTGACAGAAACAATGCAGGACACGGCTGAGAAGGCCACTGTCCCTCTGCAGTGCCAGAAAGGGGCAGTTGTCTCAGACCGTCCTGGTGTAACTGCGTAGCCTTGTAACATGGCATTGCCATGGTTAGTAACTGGCCATCAGCTTTGTACTGAGTTTTCAAGTACCCCAGAATGACGCTCATCAGACTTGCTTTCTGTTTTTCTTTACTTGCCCGCAGCTTTGTTTTGCTTGGTTTAGCTGTGACAGCAGGTTTTCTTCTAATTGACCATGTGGCTATGGCAAATTTGCTTTACTTTCATTTGTCTTTGCGTGAGACAACCATAGTTTTATACAGATAGCAGTAACAAGCAGTTATTCTATGTAGAATGAGATATTTATGACTTTAACACAATGATGTAATGTAGAGAAATACAGGCTTAGTGCAATAGCAGAGACCTTGAGAAATGCAGACAGCAGATGTGGTGTAGAGGAGCATAGGCACGGGATGGTAAAGGACAGGGCACAGGGTTGGTACTGGGGCACCCATGGCTATAAACAACTGACACGTGGTCAGTTAAAGAAATGCAGACCTGGAGCGGGACAAAACTGGTTTTAAGGGTAACAAAGAGCACCAACAGATAGTATCTAACATATGTAAATGGTACCATATATAGTAAATTCAGATGTGATCTGGAGCAACAGATGAATGAAGGAAGAGCAAAGTTATAAAAGTGTGTTAGCAAGCGTATAAAAATGACATAAAGTGAATCTTGAGCTGAGGAAGGATAAACCATCAACATCATATTCCTCTCTTTGAAGGACCCCAGATGCTGACGACCCAACATAATCCCTCTTCTGCAATCTGAAACTACCCGGTTTAAGACCCAGACAAACAGTAGAAGGCTGAGCATAAAACTATGAAAAAGAGGTAGAAACTATGAGGTTTATGTACTCCAATTTATTTGTATTATTACTCTTACTGAGACTTTTTCTGTGTAGAAATATTCTAACCAGGTAACTATGCTTTCTTTCCTTTTCTGTAATAATTAGATCTAGACTAATAATGATTCTTGAATTAGATTGTTAAGATTTTAATTATACTAACAGTAAATTTTTGGCTTTATATGTATGGTGCATTTCCTCTTCATCCATAAACAAAACTTTAAGTGTAAAACTAAGCCCCTGTGTTTCAGCAACTGGACTAGTCCAGAGTGCAGAAAAGGGTCAGTCAGTGAGAGTTTAAGCTCTAGATGCATGAGTTTAGACTCTTTTTCCCCTCTGCCTAAGGAAACACATAGGTCTAAAGCAATTTTGCTTTATGTTGTTTATTTTAATCATTGGGTTTGCAGAGTTTCCTAGGATTTGAAATTGCATGGATACTTACAGTCTTCCATAAAGCTGATCTTTTGTGGTTTTTATTCGTAGAACACCATAACTAACATGATGCTGTTTAGAAAACCTTTTGCCTACCAAGAGTATACCTCAACCTTTCTCATAGAAATTCCATTGTCAACAGCTGTCCTCGGTGTTAGTGGTCTTCTAAAGTGTTATGGAGAACCAGGATTTTCAGAGCAAAAGATTGAAATCAAAGAAATTAAGACAGTATTTCAAAATACTCCTTTCAGCCAGGTATTAGTGTGCAAGTCTACTTCCATATTTGAGCACAAGTAGTTTCCTCTTACCCTTGCTGTTTAGATTGCTAAAGTGCTGAAAATGTTATCAGTTACATATTTCATAGGAAAATATGTGATTTTTTCCTTAGAGTCCTATAGGTAAGAGTTCACAATATGAATTTTTATAATTAATTTTTTATTTGTCATGGTATACATATAACCAGTACAGAACAGAGAAATACAAATTGCTATTATTTGTAATATTGTGATGCCTTTCTGGAAACAATCATATTGTATTAAATGTATCAGTTCAGTTTTGCATGTAGATAATACAAGTCAAGCTATGCTTGCAGTTATATCCATGGAATTCAGTAGTATCACAAATGTCTAAAAGAAAACCTGGCTCATGCACTAATTACCAGTCCTACCAATGCTCTGAAATTACAAATACAGCACTTTTTATTGCTTACTAAAGATATACGTGACAAGCAACATTTATTCTTCAGGATCATGTTGCTTTTTACCTTTTTGAAGGCCTGGTATCACATATTTTGTTTTACTTGATAAACCTCTGATCTTTTTAAAAATATAAAGGTGAAAGACAAGGATTTAATGAACACCTCTGTCTGCCAAAAAGCAGGAATGTGAACAGACATAAAAAATATTTTTTAACAGCCAGCACAAAAGTGTTAGTTATATATATAAAAAACCTACAAGTAAACAGGAAAGCACGTTGTCCTGCTATAAAATACCAATCCCCTCCAGACACAGCTATAGGGGACAAAGAAAGGGAAACAGCTCAGGGTAAGGTATACTGACGTATGTATTGGGCAGTGTGTTTTTGCCCATCAGTAAAAGAGATCTGTTATAGTCTTTCATGTGTGGCATATGTATGTATAAAATCCAACTTTGCTATGATTTATTGACTGGCCATATCCTGCTTTAGATACTGAAGTATGAATCCTTGCACAAGGTGCAACTGTGAAAACAATTTTTTGCATTATGTGTTTATGCTATCAAAATGTTTTGTTGTACCTAACATTGTGTCCATTTGCTGTAAATGTGTGACTAAACTGCCATGAGCACTTTAGCCACCCCATCTGGTGTACCAGTGCCATTGTCTGTGGAGATGCAAGGTGAAGCGGATCAAGGAGATCTTTTGGGTCAGAAGTACCCCAACCAGTTTCACTGCATGGTCCTGTAAACTCTTGTACGAGCACAAATGGGAGAGAGAGTGACATTGAAAGAACCAGGAAAATCAGAAACTGCCACTGAGAAAAACCTCCATGTGACTTAAATTCAAGAGACTAACAATTGATTTAGACTGCCTGACAAACCTGGAGAGACTTAGTTGTGACACCTAAATTAGGCATGCACAGCAGGTGATCTTAGCACAGTCCTCTGCGCTGTAAGGGGTGATGAGATCCATCGACCGAGTCCTCCCAACCACAGAAGCTCAGCATGTTATTCTTCAGTGTGAGCTGGTAAAAGAGCTTCATGGGGTACCAGGTATATTGTCCTAGCATTTCACATTTACAATTTCCAAAATAAAGTAAAAGATAAAGTTTCCAACTGCCAGACATGCAAATTTTGTCTGGCAAAATCTGTCAAGCCAGATTTTTTGTTCATCCATCACCAGGAAGAAAGAATTAGGAGTTCGAACTTTATTAATAACTTGCTGAGATTTGCAAGAGGAGAATCTGGGTTTTACTAGAGCTACACTAACTTTTTAGTCTAATGTAGTTAGAAACAACTTTTTTTTTATTCCTATTATAATCAGTTGTGATTCAGAGCACATAGAAAAAAAGCATCATTTGCTGAATAAGATTCATGTTTACGCAATTATTTCAGAGTAGAACTGAACTGAAAAAAAACCTAAGCAGAGATAGCTTCAACCACTTATTTTAATTCATGCTCCTGAGAAGATGCTAGGGGAATATTAAGGTTAGCCTGAAATCTTCAATAGGTTAATCTAAACCCTGTTATAATCTGAAGAAGAATATTATCTTAGTAAACATATAAAAATACAGGTATAGAGAAATAAATGTTGTATATGTGTATCTATCTATCTATAGAAAGAAAGACAAAGATAACCTCTTACATGGCTATAGTTATGCTTCATCTTTTATTAGTCATGAAAGGAACAATGATATTTGCTTCCAAAGGAAATAAATGCTTTTTGTTCTCTTTCTCCAGTTACACTTAGGAAAGCTGTCACCTTGAAATATTTATTTAAAGTGCTAGGACATTAGTTATGAGAAAAAGTACTTCAGTACTTTTTTCCTGGGAGGTACAGGTACATTTAAACATACAGGTTCATCTAAAGAAAATAAAAAGTGGACATTCAAGAAGAATAGCTCGATTTTGTGAGATAAAAATATTATGTTTTTTTTAAATGTTGTATTTTTTAGAATTATTCTTTTTCTGAAATATTGTTTTACAAGTAACTACGCTGTCCTCTAAGAAACTATTCCCTACAAGGCTCTTTCCCCTTATAGTTGCTGCTTTTTTAAAATTGTACTGAGACCAGTTACACAACTTTAATAGTGATATCCATTGCAATTTTAGTATAAACAGTATTTGAGTTAGTGTGTCTCTGGAAAATGGTACATGCTGAGTAAAGCATTCCTACTTTAAACCATATCAGCTATAATACATGAAAAGTTTATTTAAAAGAAACAAAACAAAACAAAAATCTCATTCACCAAAGGTTTTGGGAGATACAGAGAAGTTTTAGACTGTTATAAATGTCTGAGTAAAAACAAATGAAAGCACTCAGAGCAACCAAAACCTAGGTGCCATTTCTCAGGTCATCTGGGGAGCTCAGTGGCAGCCCTGTGCTGCCTGTATGACCTGTTGTTGGGAAAAGCCTCTGCATCCCAAGGCAATTGACCCAGAGTGGCTCACATACATACTGCATACGGTCCACCATTTTATGTGGATGCAGATGTTTTTACAGTATATTGTAACGATCTCCAGTTTAGCCTTTTTTTCTTTTTCTCCTGCTGGCTTCTCTAACATACTCTGCATTTTTCTGATCAGTGCTATTCCTCATTTCCTTGTTGGTTTTAACACAGGCAATATTTCAGGTTTTTTTTTTCCATTTGCCAAACTTCGAGCTACACTTCAACAGCCAGCTATGTTCCCACAGTTTCTTGCAAGGGTACCTCCCCTGAGACAGACTGCCAAACAGCCTTGACTTCCTTCTCCTTGCTCTGAGCAATTTTAATGATTTTTTTCTTTAAGAAACAAGAATATTTCTTTATAGCATGGTAGATATGATGAAAGAACCATGATGCAGCCTGGTAGACATATGAGTCTAAGCAATGATGTGGAGTGTGTGGTGATCCCTAGAGACAGATGGGACAGGAGGCTGAATGAGGTCTCACGGCTGAGGGGCCAGTGAGGGATCTCCAGACCTGCCAGTATTGTATTCACATTGCCACTACTTTGTTCATATGTGTCTGGGAGGGAGAGACCTAATTTTCCACTCCAGAAGGAATCTTAGAAATGATTTTATGTAGGTGCAGTGTAGAAGATAAGGGGAACAGGCAATGAAAAAACTGGGGAGTAACACAGACTAGTAATTAACATATACCTGAAGAGGCCTTAGGGCCTAATTACTATCATTATTTGAAAATGGGGCTTGTGTTTCCAAGGTGCTATAGAATAAACTATTATCTCCTTGACTACCTGGTGCCATCAGTAAGGTCCTGAACACCACGCAAAAGTGAGGAACGGAAACAAGTGCTTCAGGATATAAGTAAAATTCTAGGCCATGAGCATTGGTAGAATTTTTTCTCCATTTCTGAGTCTCCTATCGAAAGCTTTATTCCGTTTTCCTTGAAGTGACTGATACTGGTCATTGTTCAAAAAAAATGTTGCTGGACTAGATTGTTTACTGGTTTGAGCTGGCATGAAAAAGGAAAAGAATGAAATCAGGTTTTCTTTCCCTGAATTACCGATGTCATAATTTCAGTGTATGCTGAGACAGCAAGACAAGTGAAACTGAAAGACTGGCTTACAAAACCTGCAAAAGAAAAAAGAGGTCAAGTAAAATGTACGCACTGGCACACGTGCTTATTAATGATGTTTATCTGGGCATGGAATTGCTCTTAGGAACGCTCACTTGCTTTCCTAAATTTTATATCTGTTTACCTGTATGTTAAACTGTGTGCACTAATGACTAACGCGTGCATTTGGGAATAAAAATATTTACATATGTTTCTTTATAGTAGTCTCATATAAAATTAACTTTTTTGCAGTCAAGGAAGAATTCTAAGTACAGTATGACTGCATACAATATTGTACCATTTTTTTTTCTCTTGTAAAGGACTGTAAAGGCGAAATAACTACAAAATATTCTTAAATACTTTCTGTTTAAAATAACATGGGAATTAGTTATGGCAGGATAATCAAATCTTATAACATTAATATATAATGTACTATTCGTACTGTGGAACACTTTAGCTTGCCTCATCTTACAAAACATAAGAACTTGAACTGGGATTCATGTTGTGGTTCAGATTTTCATTGATGTGTCACCACTTCAACTAGGTATCTAAGCTCCCAATATTACTGATGAAGACTTGGCGTATGATTCATGGGCCTGCAATATGCATGTCTAGATCTATTTGAGATGCAGAAGGATATCCCACTCAGCTACCAACTGCCACTCCGGATGGCTCCCATTTACAGAAGCCTCTGGAATTTCCCATAAGTCCTGCATCACATATGCCAGTCCCACGAGGATGTCTTGGACACTCCATGAAATCTTAGGTGGCACCAGACACTTACTATTGGGCAACTGACTTGCTTTCTTAGGTGTCTGTCTTCATATGAGCTGAATAATGCACTGGGCTTCATCGACTGTGTTGACAAAGGGCTCCGGTTACTTGCCCACAGAAAGACCTGAGGCCCTTCAGAGCAGTAACTGGAAACCAGGTGGGGTTTTTTACAGCATCTTAACAGGCATTTGTTGCTGGTATTTTAGCAATTTCAGCAACATTCAATTTTAGCAATTGAATGTTACCCTGTATTTCCACTGACTGCAATGACGGTTTAGAACATGTATGTAATAGATATAGAGCACATATGTAATAGATATACAGCACATATGTAAATATCTTTATGGAGACATATAGATTAAGATACCTTAATCCAACACTGAATCCTAACCTTGCTGTTATCTCTAGGTAAAATGCAGTTATATGTATATCTGCATATACATATACAGTATCTAATATGTAGTTTTTCTGAACTATGAAAAGTAATTCCTACTAAAATTAGCTGAGTTTACCCTGTGGATTTTTTTCCTTTTTGGAGAAAGACAGAAAAGCAAATTCAACATTTTCTGTTTTACAGGGTTCACGTCCCAGAAGGCAGGACTTTAAATACAAACCTCATAAAGTGCTGAGCAACTGTTTCATCAGTTGCTATCAGTTATATGTAGGGTTGTGAATAGCAGCACAAAGTCCACATGGAAACCAGTTACTCCTGGATTACCCCAGGGGTTGATACTGTTTGATTTCTTCATTAATGTCCTGGACGATGCAACAGAGTGCACTCTCAGCAAGTTCTCACAGAGGATACAAAAATGGAAGGAGCAGCTGATACACCAGAGAGGAGTTCTGTCTTTCAAAGGGACCCTGACAGACTGAAGAAATGGCTTGATAGGAACCTCATAAAGTTCAAGAAAAGGAAATGCCAAGCCCTCCACCTGGGGAGAAATAACCCTATGCACCAGTGCATGCTGGTGCATGCTGGCTGGAAAGCAGCTTTGCAGAGAAGGACCTGGGGGTCCTGATGGACACCAAGTTGAACATGAGCCAACAATGTGCCCTGGCAGCAAAGACAACCAACATCCTCCTGGGCTGAATTAGAAAACCCGTTGGCAGCAGGTCAAAGGAGGTGATCCTCCCCCTCTGCTCAGCACTGATGAGACCATATCTACAGTGCTGTGTCTAGGTCTTGGCTCCCAAGGACAAGAGAGACAAGGACATATTGGATAGAGTCCTGCAAAGGGCCATGAAGATTTTTAAGGGACAGGAACAAGTCTTATACAAGGAGACGCTGAGACAGCTGGGGCTGTTTGGCCTGGAGAAGAGAAGATGCAGGGGGGATCTCATCAAAGTATATAAATACCTGATAAGGGGAGTAAAGAAGATAGAGCTAAACTCTTCTCAGTGGTGCCTAGTGACAGGACAAGAGGCGCAAACTGAAATACAATATAAAACATTTGAATGTAAGAAAAAACTTTTTTGCTATGAGTGTTCAAGCACTGGAACAGGTTGCCCAGAGATGGTGTAGAGTCTCCAGCCTTGGACACATTCAAATACCAACTGGACTTGGCTTTGGGCAGCTTGCTCTTGTTGACTCTGCTCTGAGCACAGGGTTGGTCTAGATGATCTCCGGGGGCCCGTTCCATGACTCGGTGATTCTGTCATCTCTTTTTTACAAATTGCTTTTAAGAGAAAGATTAGCATAATCAACTTTTTTTTAACATAAAATATTATAAAAGGAAACATGATTTTGTGCGACTATACAGGTATGAAAAAAACCACAGGAAAAATATTATAGAAAAAACTTTGTTAATATTCAGACCTAAGATCAGAGAGGCTAATATTATAAAAGCTATCATAAATATTGCTATATCCACCAGATCCCTTATTCCAGGCTTGTGAGTGGGGATAAACAGATGACAATGAGACAAATAAATCAAGCCAGAGTTAAACAGTTACCAAAGACTGAGAAACAGTGTTACCAAACTAATCAGCATAAATGTCATATAATCAGCCATTGTTGTACATCCTGCTCCAGTTGCGTCTAAAGTGCTGCCATTGTTGGTTTGATGGATTTTCTTTACGTCACTGAGGTTCGTCTTGTCTGGCATCCCTGCTGAGACAAATAAGAAAATATAGTATGGTGCATGCCTTAGCTAGAACATGTTATAGCTAGAACAAATTTAAATGTCCTCAGCACATAAACTACCACAGTTTGGTTTCTAATTCTCATGTTACTGCCAAATTCAAAATCCTTTATAATTGCATCTAGAAACATACACTATACTATATGGCTATTCACCATTGCAAGTACTTCAGAGGTCTGCCAGCTCTGAACAAAGTTGTTCTTGCAGAAATAAATCTCATCAAACATTTGCAGACTGAAGTGAACAGTTTTGCAAGTCCCAGTAGTACCTAAAAGTCCACTGCTCACATCTTTCTTGGATTTGAAGGAAAAGGGAAATAATTTAATGTGAAATTACTTGTGTCTGGGTCCCAATATTATTCCAAAATAACATATACCTGATGGAAGGTATGCAGCAAAGTATACTTGTTGCTATATAAAACCTCCATTTTGGCAACATTTAAACAGACTTTACAACATTATAAGGCTAACTTTAAACAGGAACTCTTTTACTGAGTTCCCGGCTGAATATTAGTACTTTTTTGGACCAGGGTAAATATTTCTCCATCTCAAAACAGTGCTTTGTATGGAACAAGAATGTAATCACCCATTATATTTCCTCTGCCTGGTTAAACAATCAGAAACAGAAGGTCTTGGAGACACATTCAGATTTAGTAGCATTGTCAGCTGCTTGTATTTGCTATGCATACTTCTAGACTGTCTTATCCCATATAACTTGTGGCACACCACTATCAATCAAAATTAACAAGTCTAAATTCAGTGTTATTATATGCAACAAATATTGACATTGTAATTACACTGAGACTGAAAAAGGCTTCATATAAAGCAAAGTCAATATTTATGTAATTAGGTCAATACATATATAATTCAGAAGGTAAACTCTACTGTTAGAACAGCAGCATTAGAAAGAAGCTCAGCTCTACTGAGCTGACATATTGATTTTACAGGCTGAGTTTCTGCATTATTATTCATTGTTTAGGTACTTCTTTCCTCTCCGTATCATTAGGAAAGATGAATAAACTAGTGATTCTTTTTTTTTTTGTTATTCAAAGGGACTGTGATGAAGTATAAATATTTTAATCATGGTGTTATCCTCTTTGTTAAGCTGGTTTAACAGAAGTTACAGAGAATCCTCATTTTTAAAAGGAACAACTTTTTTGGTGCTTGTGTTAAAAATACTCTTTTCTCTAAAAGCAGCTTGAAAACTGCTCTTTGTGAACTTGCTGTATGTACTTAAATCTCCTTCCTGTAGCTTTGAAAAAATGCATTAAGGGAAGAGTCAGCTAAAGTCAATCATGTTGTCTGAAAACCCTGCTAGAATGAATTTGTCTTCTTCGCTGCTGTACTTAGACAGCAGAATATACTGCTATTTTGTGTGGCTTTATCGATCCAGTGCTCTTGCCTGGAATTTGTGAAAATTAGCTCTATGAGTACAATGCAAGTGGACATATAGGGAGGAAGAGTGACAACAGATGTTGAGAAGGAGGGAATACAACTTCTTCTTGTCATGCACATTCAGTAACCTGTCTAGAAAAAGATCAGTCACTCAACACTTCACTGGAAGGATGTTTGGTGGATCATCAAAGAGGGTATATCAACGCGTTTTTTTCAGGGAAGTTTTGTAAATAGAACAACAACAAAAAAATGGTTTGGGTCATTTCTCCAGAGTGTTAGTGAGGTTTTCCCATATTTAAAAAGGCTAATTTCAACTGACAGTGAAAAACTCAACTCTCACCTATACAACAAAGCAATTCACCAAGTACTATAGGTATAACAAAGCAAAGTTCTCCCAGCATATTTACAGATACACTATCACAGTAGTGAAAGATATGGTCTTATCCTAAACATCCAGGATATCACTTATTATAAAAGATAATTATCATAAAAAGAAAAATATCCCTAGATCTTGCAGGTAAAGAAATAACCGGCTTCATTTAGAGTATATGATCTGAATCTGAAGGCAATGTGAATAGATATTAATTACTGACTGGGGAGTAAGTTTAATTTCTAGTGAAAATTTCATTGACAATATTATGGAAAATAGGAAAAAATAGATTTCATTTCATGGGAAACGTTATCTCTTTTCTTTCCAGACTCAAATGAAAACTGCACACTTTAGAAGTTCCCATGAAAAGACTGTTTTAAAAACAATGTTCAAAACTACCAATACATTTTCCTTTGATCAACCAAAATGCCATAAAGTATTTAATATAATCTCTGATGTTAAATGAATATACTGTTAAGATTACAGTGTAAACATACAGTAAACCTTTCACCTATTCAGCCCCATAGGTCTATGTCACAACTTTGACTTTATTGAAATGAGAAGTTAAAAAAATTAATTTCGACATGATCCTGTGAAAAAATCACCGAACAGAAAAACACTTCTAAAAAATAGCCTATTTTAACAGAACTGTGTTCCACACCCCCCCCTCCGAATCCTATGTCTATTTTTTTAGCTAGTTCTAATAAAGTATAACTATAAATTTAATTCCTACACCTAGGCTATACTTTCTATTTATATAAGTAGGTTCTGCTGTCCATTATGCATCAGGATTTAAACATATATGTCACCTTTTGTATAACATAATCAGTAATGGAAGTGATCCTTTCCTCTAAATGAATTTAACTTTCTTAGTTCACAGCAAACTTACAATGAAAGTTATCCATACATTTGTAGCAGAACAGACCAAAACCAAAAGAAAACTTGTTTGGGTTTAGTTTCCTCATATGCTAGAAGCTGGAATTATGTTATAGGAAAGGCATTTAAGTTTCCCAAATATTTCAAATGATCTCTGATAAATGTCTAGTTTAGTATCAAAATCATACTAGAGCTCATATTTTGACTGGAAAATGGTAAAAGTCAGAAGTTTCAGCTGAGATTCAGAGCTTTTTTCTAAAGAAATCTGGAATTGCAGCAGAGCAGAAGAGAAATCGCTTGGGAATTAAAATCCAAATATAATGTTTGCATGCACCTATACAAAGCAAAGCTGCCAAGTATCACATAGCTGTCCCCAGCATCAGCTGTGAAAATCAGTTAGTGGCTGCAATTTAAAGTATTGTCCTGCTCTGGTTTAGAAAAAATTAATCACTAAAAGAATTTCACCAAACATTGTGATAAATATTACAGCATCTCATCATAGTATAACAGCTGCAGAGTATTTCTAATGCTTTTTAACATCTTCTAAAGATATTAAAAGCTTGTGAGAAGTAATGGTACTGGCAGCCTTGAGAGCTGACCTGTTATGTTCTCCAGAAGAGCTACAGCAGCAATACACTTTCCTTCCAATATTCAGCAAGAACCTTTAAACTTGATTTGAAAAGTCAAACCTAAAGTCACGGAAGATTTTCATTTGATGTGAAGGTTTTCTATTGAGATTGTCAAAATATTACAAAAATGGGTTATGACTTTTGAGCAGTAGATGCTTGCCTACCAAGGGCCATGTTGGGACTTTAGGCATTTTAAACATTTTAAATGGAACATCCTCTAATAATGGGCTAGTTTGAAACCAAACCAGAAAGTGTTTGTGTGACTGTAGTCTAACCTCAAACACCTTGCTGTACTATCTTCTATCTGCTGAGTAATATATATCAGAACTAACATGGCTCTTCAAGGGAAAATGAAGCTGACAAATGAGCTCCTGTGGGAATCCTGTTGGACACAAACCCTGTCAAAGATTTAGAGAGGAGGAAGAACTGGATTTCTCTTGTGCACCATTCTTATGATATTCTGGAAGATTCAAAATACAGCTTTTATGGCACAAGCATTTTCTATGAGCCTCAAATATGGGGAAGAATTTGAGTAAGCATGGGACAGTGTTTCAGATGATAGGAAAAAAATGCAGAATGTGGCTTTTACAAGACAAGACTCCTGTGAAGTTGTATGCAAAATTCTTCTTAGAAGGGCAAATAATTATTTCAATCATTATATGTAAGCTAATTTTGGGATCTTAGAACACACGAGCTGTGAATAAAAGCACTGATAACTAGTTGAAGTTCTGTCCCAAAATTCGTAAAAAAGATCACGAAGAAGCTTTATGAGAGGTTAAAGAAATACATAAAGGTCAGATGAATAGACCAAAAACCTGATGTGCTGTAGATGAATGTTTAAATATGAAGTTGGAAATGTAATTTACAATAATGAGATACCTGGAAAAGGATGACATGTAAGCATCTTGGTCATGAATTTACAGATTTCAGTAAGGAGCAATAATATTTTGGGGAATTAAAAGATAAATTTGGATGCAACTGATAAAGTAATGAAGAATTTGTAGGCAAACGCAAAGAGAAGAACAGCGTAATGATTAAGAGGAATGAAGGGACAGTGATATCAGAGCAATGGGTTTAGGAATTTGCAGCTAGCAAGAGCTAGGACAATCTCCTTACTGTATCAAGTAAACACAAACACTGACTAATATTGACACATTTTTGTAGTATGAAGGAAGACATAATATTAGTTTGATTCCTGCAATTCACAGTAATGAGGTCTCAACAACAACTTTATGCAGATAAACTTTAAAAAAATGCATTAATTGATTTTAACAAAAAAGAAGAGGAGAAAAAAAAAGTATTTACTTTGCATAGTCATTCCATAAATTAAAATGACATATTAGTTACCAAACCTTTTTTTGATTGGCTAATCTTCTGCCATCTGGAACTTTTAAAGCTTCTAATGGATGTCTCCTCCATCTCTTTTACTGTTTTTTTTTTTTGCCAGGTTTTATTCCTAACAACATAATATCATTAAAATGTTTCAAAACATAGTTATACTGACTAGATCACAGAGCTGTGTTTAAATAGCTCAGACACGCTTCAGTTTATACGTAGCGGTTGCTGTGAAAACTTACATTTTCTACTTTAAATAATATATAGATTCCTTTACTGAACAGTAGCTATATGTGAGAAAAAGATATTCAGTATATGTCAGATCATTCCCCAGGAAGTGTGTTTACGCCATTAATCTTAAAAAACATCACAAAATACTTATGAGTACCCAGTGCTTAGAAAGAAAAGTAGAAACGATGGACTACCTCTACTATTATTCGAAGACTCTTCCACGTGAAGTTCATGTGATGTTGGCCATGAAGTCACAATGAGGGGAGAAAAAGATGTCTGAGAAGAACTACATCATGAAGGTTATCTGGCAAAGGACTAATTTCTTGAGGCCATTTTCATGTTCTTATGACTGCATCTATACTTGGAAAAGCTAAGGGATGTCCCTAAAAGGAAAGCATATACTATATTATGCTTGAACATATGTCCTTCTTATAGCACACATTTAGCAGTGCATGTATTCACCCTCTTTGGGAAATCTGTGTGTTTTTATGATGTAGTGCAACTTTTGCCTTCTCCATTGCACAGTAAGTCAAACGGAAAAGAGCAGGGGGGTTGGAATGGATGATCTCAGAGGTCCCTTCCAACCTCAACAATTCCATGATTCAGTGATTCTCAAGTATTAAATGTTTCACAATTCATCACTAGTCATGAACAAACAAGCAAACAAAAAAACTCCACTGGATTTCACTAACAAGTAGTACAGAGGGAAGGAACCTACATTGCTTTACCATTCTTTGACTACATCACTTTTGAAGATGTGAACAGTGACATAAGTGATATCTCTGCTGAGAATTAAGACAGGAAAGAACCTAATGAAAAATGTATCTCTGCTTTATTTTGTTTAGTTTTCATTTAATGAAGGAGAAATTAACAGCTGATCCACAGAAGCTAAAGAAATGTCAAAATTTTCAAGCATTTTTCCAGTGAAGCTTTGGGGATTTTTAAGCTTTAATTTTAAAGAAAAATAAATTTTCTAGCATTGCACATTGTTTTGCCATATCTGAATTATAAATCAGTTTATTCAGCTGAATTTCTTAATACTTCAAACTTCTTGTCTTTCAGTGAAGCTCCGTTTCCTACACGGTTCATGAGAAAAGAACGGAAGAGTCAACATTATTCATTTAGAATGAATGAAGGCTTTTGCATTATGGAATCTATTGTTACATAAACATACGTATAACTGCTGCCCTATCAATTAAATTAATGAATTAGCACAGACAACAGGCTTCAGTGATACTAAAATTATACGTTGTAAAATGGTTTTGTTTCTTATTCCATTGTGTCTTTCTATGAGGTTTAAAATCTTACTTTGGNTTTGCCTTATGCAAGAAGAAACCAAACCGAAAGCAGTGAAAAGCCAAAATAAAAAACCCAACAAACTGAAAATGTGCTTACACCTTCTCAGTTGTATGAGATCATTTTTAACTATGAAGGCCAGAGTCCTTAAAATACAGCCATTAAAAACAATTCATTACAGCTTTTTTAAAATCACAGATGAGGTCATATTTTGGCAGAACAGAATTTCATCTGCTTTGCTATAGTGGTTATATGGGTCAGTTTGTGTCAGAAATTTTAAGCTTAAGTGTGAGCAGCATCCTGCATGCAGCATAAAGTAGCATTATGTTGATGCTGAAGTGGTGAGCTTAAGAAGATAATAAGAGATGATATGTAAGGTGTGATTAATTCCACTTAGTTTTCCATATCTGTACAGTCTACATCTACAGCTAGGGTTCAGGTGGTTAAACATGGCTGTCTACAGACATTTTAGATGCAGGGGAAGGGGGTATCACAGTTGGCATCCAGCTGCCAATCCAAAAGAAGCCTGATTCTTATAAAACCCTTTAAGGATGTCTTCGACATCCTAGAGCATCTCCAGTGGCTTTTGGCACTTCTGTTTAGACAACTGAATCCTGCCCTGCATCAAAGTTAGTTACTGCAGCACCCATTACAGTGAATGGAGAGAAATAAGTAAATGTAGAAGAAGGAGATGGAGTACTCAGATGTACATATTTAGTCTGAATTTGGACAGATGAATCCTACACTTAGTCACATAACAGCTTCACCAGTGAGTGACCACTGAATATTTTCTGACATATTCCCTGTCATTATGCTTTATATCTTTGGTGGAAAAACAAAACTAAATACCAAATCATGTAGCTCTGGCAAATGGAATGCATTTTAAAACTTCTAGGTAGGAAAACTAAAAAAAAAAAAAAGTGGGGTATTGATTGGGTTCATATTTGTTTCACCTGCAGTCTTATATTTTCACCTCTATACCTAAACTCCTGCCTTTAAACATTTTTGGTTTCAGGATCTGGTGTTGAAGGGCAGGATGAAGGGCTGCCGTATTGCCATGAAAATAGTGAATGTCTGATGTGTGCAAACATCTCTGAGAATCCAGTACTTCATGAAAGTGTTTCCTGCTAAAGTGCAGAAAGAGTCATTGCAGCTATATTTACATAGCTAAATACACATCCCAGAAGAAGATCCTTCAGGTAAAGTGGTGTTGAGTGGCTTATGTCTACTGTGCCCACAGATAGCAATATCTAGAAGAAACAGCTAAACAAATCTCCACTACACAGTACAATGCCCTGCATCTCTT
>WAAD01024742.1:46709-58048 GCA_013389945.1 Fregata magnificens
CTTGATTTTTTCCTTAAGGCTGAGCTATGGAGTGAACTAACATTTATGCAATGTGGACAACAGGAACTGAGACCAGGAGAAAACTCACAAGCTAAGTTACTTGACATTGTAGACATAGCCAGTGAAATCACTGAAATTTGGAGAACTGCTTAGTATCATAGGAAGGTTCTGTACTGTGATATAAATTCCAACAGCAAATTCTTAGTGTTCTCATGAGTCTCACCTCTGTAATTGGCCAGTCATTTCTTTCAGTGAAATGCAATCCTGTGGGTTTCATGGCTGCTCCTAAGAAAAGTAGCTCAGGAAACCTGTATCAGATCCCAGGCATGACCTTGAGTAGGAGTACCAAAGGACTGAACCAGATCTATATGTCACAAGGTGATGTGGAACAGGGAGAGCCAAGCCAACTGAAAATTTGCATTTAGCTTGCCTCCACAAAGGGAGTTCATCAGTGACTGGGATTTCTGTGTCTGTATGTGAAGTGTGGTAAAAATCAAGCTATCATTAGGTTTCTTTATCTCTCAGAGTCACTTTCGTGTGCTTTATCCACTCTACTCTTAAGTGACAGAGCTTTCACCAGTTTCCCCAGGGAAAACTATGTCACTGTCCATGTAATGTAGTATGCTGCAGCATGATGCAGGTAAGAACTCTTTGAAACACAGTGTACTGAGCTGTTGCCAGTTTTTCCTCTCTGCCTATGCACTAAACATAAGTATTGTTGTGAAGAAAGTTTCTGGAATAGGTGATTGGTACTTATTTGGAGGAAACAATTTGATCTAAAATCCTCCTTTTTGACTTATATATTCTAATGATCATTGTAATAGTACACAAATCAACCCAAATAGCAATTATAAATGCACAGGGAATATCAAGATGCAAGTAATCTCACCTGCAAACAAAGAAATAATATTACTGTTATTGTTAGAAGGCAATTAAGAAGTCTGCCTGACGGCAGTAGCTAAGAGAATTCTGCATGGTTAACCATGTATTAGGAAATTAATCCAACATATCATGTTTAACTGCACATATTTTATGAAATCTGTACATATGAGAAATAGAGTGTAACCAATGATCTTAACATAAGTCTGGCAAGTCATTTTAACTACAAAAGCAGCAGACTTTAAGTCTGTAGTCTAGTATTTGAAAGGTTTTTTTCAAAGTTGACAGTGGCATTTGTTTCACATTATACATTAATGTACTCAGTATTTCCATTTAGAAAACAAAGCTTTTATGAGTTGATGTAACACAAACAAATGGTGTCACAAACCAAAACATTTCCATTTATTTTGCATTCTTAAGAATCAGAAAAAGATAACATTATTTGTTGAAATGGTTAATGTATACTTTTTCACTTGTAGGTAGTTTTAGTATATAGCAGAGTATTAGATGTCTAAAAGACTTGGTTTTATTTTGCATACAGAGACTAAAACTTAACTGTGTTTTTCGTCTGAGGTAGACAGAACCACAGTAACCTTCATTAGATCTATTCCCATTGCTTTCTCACGCAGTAGCTTCTAAATCCATGTTCATTATAAGACATGTTCATTATAACTTCAATGCTCTAGGGTGCTGGAATCAGCATTGTCAATAGTCCCTGTTTTAAATGAAGAAATCCATCTTTTCAATTCTTTTCACTATTGAGGAACTTTTAACCTTTATCATTAACCTATGCAAAAGCTTCATAATCAATACAAAATTATAACAGGACTGAAGTCCCATAAATCAGACTGGATAAAAGTAAGCAAATTCTTCATTCTTTGAATTTTCATCTGATCAGTACTAATTTCCTTCCTATGAGTCAGATGTTTCATATAAATTACTGTCCTTTGAAACAATTTACCCACGTGATCCTTTTTCAATCTTTTTTTCAATTTGCTGTAGGAGATTTATAATCAACAATTCTGGTTTATACAAAACTACCAACCAGAAGAGAGAGGTGAATTTGAACTGAAACTCCTGAAAGCAATGTGTGATCTTGGGTTGAGGTGGAATGTCACCAATTAGGACCATTAAGAAAATGAAATATTTTTCAATTTTTTTTAATCATTCAGATTCTCAAGATTTATGGCCCAGTTTCACTGTAGCAGTTCATTATTTTACTGTTCATCAGGATGCTGTTTTTAAAATGAAGGTATAAAATCAGTCTTTTCTGGAAGAGAAATCTGAACTAAACCAATTTCCATTGTTAAGGTGATGAAGCAATTTTGGCAATTTTTTTCAGGTCAGTCCACCTAGAATTCCAGTCACTCCACTTTCTGTTAAAAGAAACATAGCCTGTAGATTAGCTTAATCCCCCAAAACACAGATACATTAAACTGTCCTTCTTAATTTTTGCTGTAAAGCATATTTAATGACATATTTCCACAATTTAAGCTGATTTAAGGCAGGGCTGCTTGCAGGCATTTCCTCATCATGTCTGTCAGGTGGGGGCTATAAACCCACCTGTTGCCATGCACTGGCATGTGCAGGATCCCTGTAGTGAACCTGTTCCCAGAGGTGAGCCATCAGATCCATGATTTTTCTTGCTGAGTTAGTTTTATTGCAGCTTGAGCTTACTTTTAGAACCACCCCGTGGTGGGATCAGATAAGTGCTGGCAAGAGGAAGAAGGATCATGCTGTTATAATCTGGGAAAGGATTTAAGCTGTCAGCTAACCATAACATTGTAAAGCACCCAGAAACAGACTGAGAAAAACCTATAATCCACTGTTGATATCTGACCTGAACCCACATCAAAGAATGGATTACTGACAAAAAAGGAAGTGTGGAGCAGTAAAGAAGGTAGACGTCTTTGTCTCCATTCCTTCCCTGTAAACAACAGCACAGCTTTTCTCCTTATAAATAAGAATGCAATGCAGAGATTCTCTTCGGTTGCTGATTCCTCTTCCTTTCTGGGATAACTTTTGGTTCCCCAAATTTTAGCTCAGCTATTGTGTTGACAAATGTATCAAAAGCATATGACTCAAAAGAATCTAGTCCCTGATGTCTTCTTAGACATGCATTTTCTGTCAGATTATGAGGTTTAAAAAATACAATTTTTCACAGAAATTTTTGCTCTCCAATTTTCACTTCAGAGACAGTCCTTTCTGGCAGAGCATTTCAATTTTTTTCAGGCTAGATGAATGTCTGTGATAAATACTGTGATGCTTGCTGGTGAATATTGACCTGTATCCCTCAGTGTGTTTAGTGTTATGAAATGTCATAGGAAATCTTGTGTCTCAGTGCATCCCACAAGTACAAGTTCTTTGATCTGAAGTCGCTAAAAATGGACCGTTAAACATCCAAATAAGTGCATTCTTTAAGTTCAGAGATAACTGTCAGGCAATTCAAAGATTAAACCTGGTACCTGTAGCAGTTTTACTTTTCCCTAGGAAAGCTGGCCTTGATTGGCTCTGGTTGACTGGCTGGGGGGAAGTAGATTCTAACAAAAGCAAGCTATCAGTCTCCAGGCTTGTAACAAAAAAAGTGAACAATGTAAAAACAGGTCTTAAGAAAAAAGGAAAGGAAAGATTGAGGAAAAAAAGATGATTTCTTTGTTTTCCAGATCAGTAGTGTGGGTATGAGGGAAGCCAAAATAAAAAGAAAACCTATATGGTTTCAAGAATTTCTTTTTAAAAATACATAAGCCATGTCTGCTGCTTACTTCTAACTGAAGGGGAAGGCCCATCTAACTTAACTTACTTAACTAACTTAAGCATAAAGAAAGAAACTGAACTGCTATTTCCGGATAATTTGATAATTTAGATTTATTTTCAAAACAGGTTTTTAGTCACAACGCAGGTCTTCAAAGAGAACAGGAGTACAGATGGATGAGAAACAGCTGAACTTTCACAGTTTAGGTTTTCAGACTGAAGATATTGATCGAAGAGAGAAAGAATTGAGTAAACAATGAATGAGGATTGAAAAGCAAAGAGAAGAGAGAAAGGTGACCTTTAAAGTAAGTCAGTGTGGACCTGTAAGTTAAAGACACCATAAGTTTGCACTTTTTTGGGGGTTGGGAGGCACTAATTTTGGCTTTAGAGCTACTTTGAGTGGGGCATGGTAAATTGAGCTGTACCATTGTCAGTGAAGAGGCATATGAAAATGTTAAAGATGCTAGTTTTTCATGCATGGGTGAGTCATGGGAACTGAGGGGATACACTGTGGAGTCATTCTGTGAGCTTTCTTTTCATTTTAAGCTACCAAGTTCTTATCCTGACCATTCACTGTCCTTTAAGCATAAATGTTCTTCTTGAGCCTAAGTATCAACAGACCAAGACCACCTCCTCCACCACACTCCTGTTCTCTGTTGAAGCATTAGCATTGGGCAGGAGAAGGGGAGATGATAACAGAGTGACCTTGGCAGACAACACTACTCACCTTTTTCTTCTTTTAGATGAAGAGAAGGAAGGTTGGACTCAGATCCCACAGGCAGTGCAGCAGAGAAAGCGTTGCAAGAAGCCTGTACCCAAAAGCTTATGAAGGTATGACAGACAACATGAGAACAATAATTCACATCTCTGTCCTTCGTGTATGTTTCCTAGAGTTTTTTTTAAGTTGAGGTGCCTACCTTATCACAGCTGTCATTTCTTGGGAATTAGTAGAGAGCGGAATCCTTGCAGTGGAGTAGAGCCTGGATATGAGACAGTTTAAAGCATATGATAGCTCTTGGTGTCCTGAAACTGTTTTTGTTTTTAAACAGTCCTCTTCCAGAAAATGGCAGATGAATAATGAGAGGACTGCTTCACAGACCACCAGAGGTTTGTTTTTCAGCCTGAAACCAGGGTTTTGTGATTTTATGGAGAGATTAGAAGCCATGAAGTCACTGGCATAGGTTTGAGTGATTGTTCAGGATGGAGAAAGCAAAACCTGGTGCAAATTATATCTATTTCTACCAGTACAGTCAGTTCTGAAGCAAGCTATCTTCTCAGGACAATTGGGCCTTTCCCTTTTGAGGGACTCCAAATGGCAGGTCTGAAGGAAATTAGCATGTGTATAGGGTGAAGGACTAGAGTGCCTGGGTCCTAAATAAAAAAAAAAAAGTTCACTATACAGTGAAAGAAACCTACATCTTAGGAAAAAGTGAGTTATTTACTTAGATTTCTTACACAGTAAATGTTAAAATAACTTCTTGTATACTTTAATACATTTGATTTTGGGAACTGTATCCAAGTTGGGTTTATTTTTATTTTACCACTGATACATATTTTTTAAAGGCTTATGGCAAAATTGGCAGATGAGGTCATGCCTTAAGGTAAGGTAGCAAAAGTAGACTACTGAACTAGTACCAAAATCCACAAGCAGTGTAAGAAGACCAAGACTGAAGTTACACAAACTAGAAATTGGGCATGAAAAGATGGAAATTCTTACACAACTAAAAAGGCAGAATTGGAGCAGAACAAATGAATTCATTCAAAAGCTAATGTAAGTTAAATGACAAAGGAAATTCTCCAAAAATACTTCAGCAGAATAAGCAGATGGACTAAACTGCTGAAAAGGCAGGCTCTAGGTTTTTAATAAGTCAATAAAACTATAAGTCTGGGAGTGTCACGTAAGCTTAAGCGGTAGTCATGACATCTCTTTCCTCCCTTGTGGTGTACCCTCCTCTTTTGTGCCCTCTCTTCCCTTCAGGTTCATGGATGAGTCATATCATGTCATGCTCCTCCTCCACACAGTCCCAGGACATGTCCAGTACACCCTGGTCATGCTCCAGCAGTTTCCACAGTCAGCAGGGAATTAGGGAGCAGCAGAGATGCTCAATGTGTGTAGCAATGTGTGAAGTATCAAACTCCAACACTTTCCTGGACACCAGATCAAGATGGTGTCTCCTCATTTTGCCAAGAAAGCTGTCAAGAAACACAGCTCTGAGTTTGGGAGCAGGGTTACAGAAGGTTGAGAGGTGAGGGTTGCTGCTATGTCTGTGTGGGCACAGAGTGTGACCCTAGCACTGCTTTTGCTGGTGGGGTACAGTGCTGCAGCACCTGAGCAGGCCTGGGTTGGAGACAGTAACAGTTTCTGTTGCCTGTCCAGTGATCCCCAGGCAAGGTGATGTGTTGAATCAGACCCAGGTCCGTCCAGGAAGACCCATCAGGAACAACAGCAGGAAATGAGGCCAGAGATAGGACTGGAGAAGAGGCTTCCTTCCGCATTGGTCTGAGGCCATCCAGGAGACAGGACTGGAGATAATTATATCCACAGAATAGCTCAGGGAAGGCCTAGGTGCACAGAACTGAGCTGAAACGGGGCTCTTGGGTTCATGGTCAAGACTGCATGGGTAGAAGCCACAGGTGAGGCTGGTCAGGGCCATTAAGGCTTAGAATAGGGGACACGGGTACACCTCTGTAGCAACTGTCTGAAAATAGTCATTAATTTGTGTAAGTTTCTCAGCACCCCCAGCCCCCAGGCAGCACCCCAAGACCTCATGCTCTTTCCAGAGGGGTGTCTAAAGATGCAAAAGGTTCTTGTTCTGCTTGTTCCTCTGAGTATGGCACAGGCACACAGTTTGGATGAGTGATTGGTACAGCATCCCTCACACAGCACAAGACTCCCTTCATTCCTCCTGTTGCATGCACCCATCTCAGCCCCCTCCTGCTGCAGTACCGACTACCAGCTTTAGAAGAGACAGGCCGGTTGTTACAGCCACCCCCAGCATGTTCCTGCTGACATTGGGGGTACATGCCAGTAGCTGGTAGGGCACTCTCTGGGGATTATCTCCAACCTGTTTATCTAGAATACAATCTGCCTGTGAATGACTGTGGTCCACTCGTCTATATATATATTGCTGTGAACTTTGTCCTCCGGATGAACATACTGGGACAAAAGTGAGAAAGCATCTGGGGGCAGCAATACATTAGTCAGCCATTATGAAGGACTTACATGCTGGTTTTAATTCTTCAAATATATGTGAAGGAGAGATCCTGCATCCAGTTGTTCCTAGCCAACACTCAACAGAGGAGTCTGAGGAACACAGTCCTCCCAAACAAATGGAGGCCTTTGAGATACCTGTCCGCTGCCAATATGCAGTGAGGCAATATCTCTTTCCAGGAAAGTCTGGGGGTAGGAGGAGGGAAACTAAGAACAATTTCCAGACATCCTTCTGAAAGCTATTCTCTATGAACTCTTCCTAAGAACTTGTCAGTGGGTCTCCCTCCCTGCTTCCTTGCCCGCAGATATCTCCTGTCCATGTTCTCCTGAGGAAGTGAAGCCCAAGCATCTTCTCTCACCGTTCTAGGTGTCAGCCTTACAGCAGGGTGGCTGTATTGGGACTATACAGCTTTGAAACAGGAAAAGGGACTAGTCAAGGCCTTTCTTTTAAGTGAGTGGCCAGGTTTTAATTTTTACTTCTAAATTATCCATTGCATATACAAAACATGCTAGGAATTTCAGGGATGCATGGCTCTTTTCCTCTATGGGAACAGAGTGGAGCACTTTCTGTGTGGCTCTGTTGCCTGCTATATAGACTGAGTGTGTGGGAAAAAGGACAACAGCGTTAGCTACTGGGGAGGACAGTGTCTGGAGGTGACCTCAGTGTAGGAATGTAGCAAGTGAATTCAGCCAGCTCCTCCAACAGGGACCTGGACATGACCCTCTCTGCCTTCCAGAGTCTTACACTGACATGCTGATTCCACCAAAAGGGCAGGAGAGCACAATCCTATCGGAAGATGCTAATCTATTTGAGCAAAACCACTGAAATTCCTCAGATTTATGTGTAACAAAAGATTATTTCAGTAGTCTGAGAGTTTAGCCAAATGTGTGCTGATATTGTCACTGAAATGTGCACCTGCCACTTAATCCAATCATCCCATGCTGTAGTCTTTCCATTCCCCAAGTTTCTCTTTAAACTACTCAGTGTAGATCTGATTTGTAGTATAATATTTCTTTGGTGGAGATTAAAGGCAGATGAAAATATTGCAAATAATATAATGTTTCTTGCTTGATTAATCCCAGTCTTTTCCATGGGAAACTATTCCTTTGTTCAATCTAAACCTTGAATTTCGTATTAAAATATAAGGAATTGAGATCAGCCAAGACTATGCAGGCTTCTACAAGCATTATTTTATATATATACTATTATCAAGCAGAAAGTTTTTGTAAGCAAAAGAAAACAAAAAATCTCACAATTATTTTCAGCATAATCAAGAATTATATCACTGTTACAATTTTTGGTTTATGAAAAAAAAATTCTTAACAATATGATAGAAAAAAGTACTAAATTGCTTTAAAAAGAATTTTCTTGGAAAAAATCATGTCTGAAAGATTGACTATTTTAAGCAAGTTGTGTAAGTTTCCTGCATTCTCAGTGATGGTTTTTGCTTCCCATAAAACATTATTTGTGACAAATTTAGTAATAATACAGTTGCTTTTCAAGGGCAAAAAAAAGAAGGGCGTGGCATTCATAATGCTTGAAAACATTGAATGATGTACACACAATGAACAAAATAGATCCTCTGTATCACTAGGCATTACTGAAAGCAGAAAGATATCTTGCTGTTTAATCCTTTTGTTGTCACAGTGATCAACCTGCCAGATGCAAACTATTTTTAGTGGCTTTCTCTGCATATGGACTGTGAAAGCATAAATAAAGGAGATGATACAACAGTTTTCTCCACACAGGTGGTCTGATTTATAAATAGGCAGTGGGTAACTAATATATTTTACACCTTATATCAATCAAAATCCTAAGAAAGTATGATTAGGCATTGTTACAAAGTTGGGACTTTAAGGACTGATTTAATTCTGAATGTAAAAAAAAAAATTCTTTCACTTCTGTATTCAGTGAATTGCAGCCTTAGTATTCTTGTAAAATGCATCAGTAAACCAGATTTTTTAAAAATCTGGCACATAGAAAATTCAAGAAAAAAGTATTATAGGTGCATTCTATTTTGACTTTTTGGAGGAAGACTATGTGGTATTTAAAACTGCCTACTGTCTTACACTTGACCTGCAATACCCAAAACAGCATGTTAGGGACAGTTAGTCAATCTCATTCAAATTTTTGTCTGACATAAAAAGAAATTGTAAACAGGAAAATGAAGACACACAGACTGTCGTGGCTTAAGCCCAGCTGGCAACTAAGCCCCACAGAGCCACTCACTCACTCACCCACCCCCAGGGGGATGGGGGAGAGGATCAGAAGAGTAAAAGTGAGAAAACTTTTGGGTTGAGATAAAGACAGTTTAACAGGGAAAGCAAAAGCCACACACACAAGCAAAGCAAAACAAGGAATTCATTCACTACTTCCCATCAGCAGGCAGGTGTTCAGCCATCTCCAGGAAAGCAGAGCTCCATCACGTGTAACGGTTACTTGGGAAGACAAATGCCGTAACTCTGAACGTCCCCCCCTTCCTTCTTCTTCCCCCAGCTTTATGTGCTGAACATGACGCCATACGGTATGGGATATCCCTCTGGTTGGTTGGGCTCAGCTGTCCCAGCTGTGTCCCCTCCCAACTTCTTGTGCACCCCCAGCCTCCTCACTGGTGGGATGGTGTGAGGAGCAGAAAAGGCCTTGACTCTCTGTAAGCACTGCTCAGCAGTAACAGAAACATCCCTGTGTTATCAACACTGTTTCCAGCACAAATCCAAAACACAGCCCCATACTAGCTACTATAAAGAAAATTAACTCTATCCCAGCCAAAACCAGCACACAGACCTAAATAATCATGCATTCCCAAGGATATTTTCAGATGACACATCTGGAATATGTGTGGATATCTTAATACAATGTGAAGTTGGTGAAATTCAGTGGCCTGTGTTATGCACAACATCAGACTAAATGACCAAAATGGAATACTTTTGGCTGTAGATCTGTTAATCTATGTGCAGATTGAAATCCTCTTGAACTGGAATTAATACTTATTAGCCAGACTTCCACATTTTCTCTCCAACTGAAAATTCTCTAATTATATGAAATCAGATATAAGTGCTCACAAATGGGATTTTTAATTCTTAGAGTACTTTGAAAGAGTTGGTTTGTTTTTTTTGTTTAATTGAAAGCAATGCAGACATTTCAAATACTCAATGTTTACCATAAAATTCTTATGTTTACTCACTTTGCCATATTTTGTTGAACTTCTATAATTTGCAAATGACAATCATCTTTCAAAGCCATGTGAAATTAAAAATAAATTTAAATAATTCCTATAATGAGACGCTATTTATGTTAGGAGCACTTTTGTGACAAAATGAATTCATAAGTTCTAAAAAGATAAATTCCTGAAAATAGGGCTTTATTAGCTGAATGCTGACAGGCACTCACCTGAAGCACTGCACTCAGCACTGTCATAGCCGAGTCCCCAAGCACAGCCTAGCCACTAGAAATTCTGTACCTAGTCTCTTCCCAATGCTTTGTATTCAGATGACATTTTTCAAAGTGTTCCTCCGTGCAAATACTTTCCCCAGAAAGATATTGTACTTCTGGGAGTGTAGGTGATTTCTGTGGGTTCTTTATTGGTGCTAAGAACACGAGAAACAGATGATTAAATATGAGTAGCCTTCCTCCATGCCTATTGTGTAACTGTTCTATATCTTTCTCTCTATTTTTAAAGGAGTATTTTAAAATAGTTCATGGTCTAAATGTTCAATAACAGTATTAAAACTACAGCTAGGCTGTGCTCAGCATTTTTGCCCTGTGGAGTGAGTTTGAAGGAAAAAAGACATCTACCCAAATCTGCATCTCCTAGACCAAACTTCCAGCTTGTATAATAGAAGGTATGTGATTTATTTTTTTTTAATATCTTTTCCATTATACTGTAGTCTCAGCATAACAGTGTGATTTAGACTCTGGCCCAGGTTTTCTGAAATATTTGGCTCAAATTGAAATGCAACTAAAGGTGGTCATTTGGCTTAAGGAGTTTCATTATTCTAAATACATAATCATTTTAGAGTTCCCAGACATATTTCCAGATATTTTGCAAGAGAAAGAAGAAACCATCTTCCTTATTAAGAAAAAAAGAAAAGAAAAAAAAAAAGAAAAAAGAAGCCTACAATTGTCAAGGTAGGCATGTTTATATAAAGTCAAGATTAATATTACGGATGGTATATGTTGGAAAGGTGCAAGATTTGCATGATTACCTAGTTTGCTCATGTTCACATCACTTGGTCTAATTATGGCTACCCCCTACAACACTGTCCCCATCGAGAAACAGTACAGGCATTTACTGACATACTGCCTCTAATATTTTTGCATGACATTCAAGAGACTGAAAACCTGGAAAACCTAGCCCAGTGGTCACTCTGCATCCACAGAAAGTCAAGGAAAGCAGAGCATGTGCCAATAAGTCTATCATAAGATTCATTATATCCACTTTTGAGTCTACCAGTGACGGCAAGACTGGAGTGCTGCAATGGAGGGCTACAAGCTCTT
>WAAD01024743.1:0-13268 GCA_013389945.1 Fregata magnificens
ACCAGCTCCCCCTCAGCCAGACCCAGTACAACATCTTAAAAACAGATTTATAAATTGAATTCCAACTACTGGGAACCTATCATTTACACTAAGAAGTTGTACAATTTCCTCTTGTGAATCTGACTCTAAATACGGTTCCTTTGCAGATTTTTATGGCAAAACTTTTATCTATCTATATATATATAATTACTACTTACATGGGTCTTCTGAAGGGCCATGGGAAAAGAGAAGACTCTAAAAGAAACCATATATGCTTGAGCTTTTCTCCACTGAGAAAATACACTGAAAGAGCAGATCATAGTTGCAGCAGCAGCTGCTACTGAAGAAATGAAAAATGTAAATATAATACTATAGGTCTTTTCTACTTCTTTGATTGAGGAAAAAAGAAAGGAGTCATGTTACTCAGAGAACATTATGTACACTTAAAAAGGGTTTGCAAAGAGAGACAAGATTTACATTTCATTTCACACTTCTCTTTAGATACTCCTTTGTCCACTTTGTTTTTCTTTATTGTTCCTGAATATCAGATAAGGATATAACATCACTGAAAATAATAATAAGGAGGAAAAAACTGTTTTTTCAAAAATATAAATAAAAGAGAAAGATCAGCTGAGGAAGGTTTTGAAGGTAAGTTTTCTAATCATGAATGTGAAATACAAGCAATGTTGATAGGTTAATAAGTGTTTTGATGTGAGAGTGCATGGCATGGCTTTTTCCTCTCTTCTATAGCTAAAATCAGTAAAATTATTTTACTGTCTTGATTTCTCTTCCCTAGTAAGGAAGAGTTGGTTTTCAATACACTCTGAGTGCTATGTTTGCTCTGCTCTTAAAAGGTGGTATCACTACAGCCACCATAAGTATAATGAAGATGAGAATATGTGGTGTTATCTTCTTTTTAATAGCCATGGTACACTACTGATTAGAAAATCATTCTCTGCAAACAAAGGAAACCCGAAGAAAATTAAATAATGAGTGTTATTTGGATGTTAATATGAGTAACATGATGGCTTTATCACTATGGGAATGACTGCAAAAAATTTAGTGCTATAACAGGAACCTCATTTACAAACATGACCGAGCCAGTAATGATTATGAGATGAAGACAGAGTGTTCTTAGATCCAGAAATGTTTAAATTAAAATGTTTTTTAGCTGCAGAATGTTTTCTTGCAATGAAATGATGTGCAAACAAATACAAGCACAACAATAAACACAAAACCAGAAAGTTAAGAGGCATGCTAGAGACACGGCAAATTAGCACTTTGCATATTTATGATTCATAAATCAACAGCACTTTGAAGTAATGCAAAACAGTTTAATAGAAATGAGAAGTGTGTCAGAGACTTCAAAGAAAAGCTCCATTAAATTAATATTAACCCAAAATGTTCTGTTATTTAAAGAAAAAAACATGATAATACAACATTAATTTAAATGCTTGGAAGTCACAAAATTCAAAATGTTAACTTTCCTTCTTCATTTAAAACACAGGGAGACAGATTTTATAGCATCATCTATAACTATAATAGAATAATAACAAGCACAATTTGTATACAGTAACTTGTGATACTGGCAAAAGGAAGCCAAATTAAAATTACTAGCCAATATTTTGAATATTTTCTTTAAATTGAAGAAAGTTCTGGATGAAAGTTCTCATCAATCAGATGAGAGCTCAGTTAAAATGTAGAATTTAAATATAGTTTAAACAATTTTCTCTGTCTCAAATAATAAAAAAAAAAAAATACTCTTCTGAGTTAATTATCTTTTCCCAAACTCTAAAGTTACAACTGACTATAGGGCTGCCTTGCTGACACACTGTTCAAATGCTTAAACTCCTGATTTGTCTATATAGCCAAATGCATAACTGACATGCATAATTCAATCCATATAACCTTAAACATCAGATCACTAGAATTGTTGTTTTTCTAAAGTAGAAATAAGAGTTGCTACATTTTGGTAACATTGGTCTAAAATGTTTCCAACTATATTGAACTAGCTTTATTGCTAGTGTGTGGAACACAAAGTAATATACTTTGAAGCCCTTTACCTGAACCTACAGTAGCCTAATGCTGTTGAGCTGACAGTTCACTGAAAGGCACTCCTTGCTTTCACCAATTCCCTTGTGCTCATTATGGTATTTCCTGGACCCCCATTTGGCTGATTCAGTTCACTAAACCAGCAGAAAGCAAATCTAGAAAAAGAAAAGGGTAAGTGAGCACATTTCCTTTCATCAATGACAAACTGAATCAAAGGAGAGTCTTATGCCCTATATGAGCCAATGCAAGCGAAGGGCACATATTGTTGCTAGCAAGAAAGTAAAATTCTTTCTCAAGTATCTCTTGCTAACAAAGTCTGAATTTATAACAAGATCTATATAAGGTTTCATAATTCATTTGTACAAATGTAATTTTTCTGTTCTTCATAACAAGAGTAGAGCTTCACAGAATTATAGAGCAAATACTAACTCAAACTAAACTAAGCATATTGACACTACAGAGCATGGCAATAAGCTAGAGGAAAAAAAAGCATGAGAGCTGGAACAGACTGTTTTTAGTAAATCTTTAGTGAAAGCAGAATGGTGAAAATAAACAACAAAAAGATTTTTATTTATCCTTTCTGAATATTATCTGTGTCAAGGAGTAGGGCAATACAAGGAAGGCACCTGCTAAAAATCAAGGTAGCTCTAGAAAGGGAAGAAAATGGGAAGACTGAAAATGAGAAAATAAAATAAAGTAAAAACTAATAATACCATAAGATAGAAAAGATAAATTTAGAAGGTGGTGAAGGATGAGAAATACAGGAACGGAACAAAAAACAAAAAAGAACATTGACACTAAGCTTAATAATATTTCTGATATCACTCATGACAGGTGTTCTCTTTTGAAAAATGAAAGTAGATAGCAATTTTCCTTTGAAATGTATTCTAATTTTTCTGACCCCCAAAAATAACATAAGGAAGGAGACAAATAAATCTGTTGTTACTTTAAAATGCATGTTAGTTTTGTTAGTTCTGTGTAATTTAGATAGTGACCCTTTCACCAAGAGAAAACTAATGGATGCAGATGCTTGAGAGATTCCACAACTGCTTTCATGTCCAGTTTTCTCTGCTAATCTAAGTGGAATAGACAAGATTCCACCTTTTTTTTTTTTTTTGGTGGGAGTGAGAATTGTTTTAAACTGCCATCTATCTATTCTGAGCTGTAACTTCCCTGTATGGCAGAAATTCAACATCTAGAATGTTTTTCTCTCTCCAAAAGGTGAAAGCTCCTCCAAAGTACTTGGAAAGAAAGTGACATAAAATGGGATAAAATACCACTTCATTAGCTAAACAAGTTTATAGGAATGCTTGTTGTTTTCTCTATTCTGAAAAATCATCAACAGGTAATAATTAAGAAATTCTGAGTAAACCCACTGAAAAGAGAAACTCTCTTACAAACAAGTAATATGATATCCTTACTTGTGGAGTTCCTTTTTTAGGTAACAGAAATGCCAGAGGGAGGGTCAGTGCTATATAAGGTAGTAACATTACTACACAAGGCTATTTACTTTCTTTATAGTGTTACCTTTCCTGCTTTCACAAAGAAAAAATCTCTGTGGGCACTTTTCCTGGGACAATTACAGTCTTAGGAAAGGATAGTACTTTTTCCCCAAAGCTAAGGTAGATAGATAATGCCCAGACAAAAAATAAGGTGTAATGAAGAAAACCCACAAACTTTAGGTGATTAATATCAGGATTCCTTTATTTGTGTATTTAGAATCTTAGAACAATTCCTTTAGATCTGTTCAACTTGATGCTTCTCAAGTAAAGAGAATTAAGCTCAGAATCTTCTTAAGAAATTCTTGAAAAATGAAGGAGTTTGTGGTTTAACGGACAAGGTTAAGGATTGTCATGAATAAAAGAGCCTGTAGATGAAAATGGATGAAAAACACAAAGGTTGAAACTGGTTATGCAATAACCAATAGAGAGAAAGATAGAGAGAAAGAGATGACTGAAGACTGAAGTTAAGAGAATGGATAAAATATTAAGTAAAAAAATAACAGCCTTCATCTAAGTTGTATTACAAAAATGTAAGGACTAGAGATGTACTTTCATAAACAAAACATGAAGCCATGAGCTAGTTGGAGATAACCACTATTTTTCATGCTCTCTTACTGAAAGAAATACAATAGGATCTCCCTGCTGAGCTAGCAGTCTTTGAAAGCACATTAGATAGGTTGGTGAGTTCGCTTTGCAGGCAGATTTTCCAAGGTTCATCCATCTCTAAGATTAATATAGCCCTCTGTTATAGCCTTTACGATGTAGTAAGGCTATATTTGCAGTCAGGTATTACCTCCTCAGTTTTACATTCAAATCTTAAACTGATCAGTCACATTAGGCTTTAAGTCCCAGGTCTGACATATATTTATGGATTACTGATCTGTAGAAGGTTATTTCTACAGCAAAAACAGCAATGCAGTTTTCAGCTGAAATCTGATTCTGCACCAAAAAAAAAAAAAAATGTTTCTATATGACTACTATCCTGATCACATCTCAAAAGAGAATGAGATTTACTTTTTGCTTTATGGCTCCTTTCCTTTTTCAGTGGAATTTGTAATCTGTATGTAAAATATTTCAGTTATAATTGATGCTGTCAACAAATTCTCTGTGGATGTTTTTGGTTGCTTGGGTTTTTTTCTCCTTTTCTAATAAGATCCACTTTTGAATTTATCATAGCAAAATGGCTATGATAAATGATCAATGGCTGAATGTCTGGGCCCAGATGGCCCAACTGAGGCATGATTTTTTTTTGTTTTCTGTATGATAAATAGGGAGAAGGGAAGGAAATCAGGAGATCTGGAGAGAACATAGAATTTCAGCATGACTGAATTTGAAATTTCAATCTGAGTTTTAAAATACTTTAAACTTTGAATCTTGTCTTTTGTGTGTGAACATAAACTGAGAATCATTACCAGAGACAGTGTATTCTGTTTACATGACAAGGTTTTGGTAGCAGGTGTGTGTGTGGGGGCTGCAGGGGTGGCTTTTGTGAGAAGACACCAGAAGCTGCCCCCATGTTGGACAGAGCCAATTCCAGCCAGCTCCAAGACAGATCCCCACTGGCCAAAGCCGTGTCAATCAGCAACAGTGGTAGTGCAATAATATATTTAAGAATGTATTTAAGATTATATTTAAGAAGTGGTAAAAACCTGCTGCTCAACAGCTGGGAGTGAAAAAATGTGAAAGAAACAGCCCCACAGTGAAGAAGGAGAGGGAGGATGTGCTCAAGGCTCCAGAGCAGAGATTCCCCTGCAGCCCCTGGAGAAGACCATGGTGAAGTAGGTTGTCTCCCTGCAGCCTATGGAGGACCATGATGGAGCAGATATCCACCCTGCAGCCTGTACAGGACCCAAAGCCAGAGCAGGTGGATATGTCCTGAAGGCAGCTGCAGCTTGTGGAGAGCCCACGCTAGAGCAGGCTCCTAGCAGGAACTGTGGTCTATGGAGAGGAGTCCATGCTGGAGCAGTGGGGGTCAGGAGAAGGTGGTTTTAGATTTTTTCTTATTTCTCATTGTCCTACTGTGTTTAATTGGCAATAAATTAATTTCCCTAAGTTGAGTATGTTTTGCCTGCGATGGTAATTGGTAAGCAATCTCCCTGTCCTTATCTCAACCCATGAGCTTTTCAACATATTTTCTCCCCCTGTCCTGTTGATGGAGGGGGAGTGAGAGAGTGGCTTGGTGGGCACCTGGTGACCAGCCAAGCTCAACCCAGCACAGACAGTAAACCACACAAGTGCAAAACTCACTTGGCCCCACTGTGGATCTAACAAATGTTCAAATGTCAAAATCCACAATCTACACTTCTTTGAAAAATCCCAGACTTTCTGACTTTAAGATTTTTTTTTTTTTTCTAGGAGGTTAAGCTTGGAATTTCTCTTTCAATTACATAAGACAAAACCAAAATGTTGGCACAAATGGATCTTATTCCAAAGACGTCAGAATATATTCAAATAAATCTGAAGGTAATTATGCAAAACAAAAGTCTTAATCAAGTCTATACTCTTCAGGCATTAAAACTTAAAACTATCAAGGAAGGCAGAAAATAGAATCAAAAAATATGGTAATATTTTAGCCAGTTTAAACACAATTGTGGGAGGGCTTTTTCACCCTTGTTTACATTTAGTTCAGAATAATTGTATGGTTAGATTATAAGCACATTAAATAGATACTGCCATCCTGAGAAGAAGAAATACTTCATCTCAGTAGTTATGCAAATATACTAAAAGTAATTACTCAATGAGTATTCATTTTAGGAGGAAGACAGGAACACTGAAAGAAAGTTTTATACTGGAAAGCTCAAATAGATGAATGTGGAAAAGGTTAACATTATGCCTTTACCAATTATGACAGTATTCAGGGCAATTTACATTTCCTATTTCTAACAAGTCTTTAGAACTTTCTTAGAACATTTAGTAGTGAGTTATCTATGAACATGCTCTGCTTTAATTTATTCTAAATTTATTGCTGAATAATTTCTGCAAATAGCTTGTGATAGGTTTGTTGGATGCACTTACTTGAAACACAAGCTGTTATTGGACTCATCAGTCACAACTTTCTCATGCTTCAGCTCATTAATTGTAATTTTTTAATCTTGCATATTTTCAATACTAATACTTCCTATTTCCAATTTGAATAATTTTGCTAACATCTTGTGATACTTAACGCATCTGGAGCTTGTTGCCAGTAAATTATTCACTGGAATATTAGTAGAGAACAAGTACAAATAACACAGTTGCTAAAGCAAATTTTAAAACTAGAGTGAATAGATATTTTTAGCAATATTTGCTGTTTCTATTTTTTTAACTTCCCAGTAATTTGATATCAGAGTCACCAAATATTGGCTTAACTAATAACTGTCTACCTACTTGTTTTCTTAAGGGAGGTAACTTACAGCTTCCTTAAGTGAGAAGTTATGAATGAACCCTATGTAATTTTCTCCCCAACTCTTCATTTCATTTTGCCTGAAAATAAGAGATATGGCACTGAAATGAACTCCAGCTGCCCCCTTTCCCCAATTAACTATGATTAATTTAGTTTGCTATAGCTGCTATTGTAGGTGACATCATTCCGTAATAATTTTATAAATTTTTTTCTTCTGTGTCCTATGAACTTTGCTCTGCTGTGTAAAGAGACATCCAGAAGATCCTGTTGTCATTTTTTTTTATTTGACTGTGTCAGAGATGTGGGGCTGAATAAGGATTCAGTGACAGATTTTCTGAGTGCCCTGCTAAAACTGGACTGTTTAATTTTGTAAAGTCAGATGAGGCTGGTAGTTGAAGAGACACTGGCTTCAATTGAGTTGCTTAAGTATAGGCACCTGAAGCCATTTGAGAAGCTTTGGTTAAGCTGGGTGGCCCATCTCTGCCAATTCAGGAAGATACAGGCCTCATACAGGTCTTTTGTCATATCTGCCAGCCCCAAAGGAATGCATTAGATATACTAGGGTGTCTCAAATGCAGTAGAAGCAACTTTTACAAAACTAAATCAAGTTTGATAAATAGATTTTTTTTTTTTCCTGTCACCAGGAAGATAATATCTGAAGAGTGAAATGGGAATCTATTCTGGAAGACACTTTTTATGCAGACTACTCTTGCAACCAAGCATACTTCATATATAGATAGGACTTTTTCAGCTTTTTTAAAACAAAAACTTAATTCATGTCTTTGTAGTCTTTAGAGTACTGTAGTAAATGTTACCAGAAAAGATAATTGAGACTAATAGCACAGCATGCAACTCCTTCTTAGACTCAAAGTATAGAAAGAAGATTGCAAATCACCATGGCTTAATGACTTATTTATCAGCCTAGTTTCAGTAATTATCTGTTCTTAGCCATTTCTGCACTTAAAGCAAAGTGTTACCCTAAGCTTTTTTTGAAGCTTGTTTTGCTATGGCTTACTTTACAGTTTTAGTGGGTTACACGTGTAAACACAATCAACTCCTGTGATTTTGCTGAAGATCAGTTAACTGACTGTAAATTTATATGTGGTGGGGGCCAGGGAAGGAGATTTTGGGGTGGAGGGGAAGGTACCACTTGCCTTTGTACTGTTTGCACCAGCAGCAACTAGCCAAATACCTTGATTAAAGAATGTCAGTGGGATCAAGCTTCAAATACTTCATAGATTTTTTTTTTGTCACACTGCAAGTCTCTTTTTCAGTAACTGGTTCCATTTTCAAAATACTAGGAGGCGCTGAAGGATGAACCAATGAACGTGAACATGAATAAATCACAAATGAACAGAAAGGAAATTATGAATGTAGCCTGAAGAGCCAACTGTCTTGCAGCCAGGAATTTTTGACTATATTTTGGTAGCACCAGGTAGAATAGCATCATCTAGGGCTATACAGCCTATTTCTGTACCAGGGATAAAGTGAAGGAAATGGGAAAAATTGAAAAGCTGTTCCTACGGGAACATTTTTTTCTGAACAGTTGCAACTGACAGGCAAGTATGCCACTTTTTCTTTTTGAACCCATCTGACTTCTAAAATAGTCTTGCCATAAGATTTTTTTGATTAAAAGTAGTCATTTACATCTGAGTTTGAGCATATACTCAGTGGAAAGGACAGTTTGAGGGAGTCATTTATGTGATAGTAGATTATATCTCTAAAATGCATCAGATAGATACACTAAACCCTTCATTTCTCTCCATTGGCTGTTAAAGGAACTCAAGCCCACTCCACCATCCACACAAATTAACTTCCTTTTCTCAGTGTGTGTGTTTTGCCATATACTGTCTTGTTTTACTATGTCAGATATTTTGAAATTATGGGGAGCATTTCACAATGACTTACCTGAAAAAATCACAGTCTGCTGTGATTTCGGTATGGAAGTGGATCTTTAGGCCAAATAGCTTTTAGGGTGTGATGACTTTGGACTTTTGTAACAATGGTAAACACCCAGAACATTGACATAAATATTTTATAAATCCAGAGTCTTAAACAATTTGCTGACAATATCTTCTTTCTCTGTAGTTCTAACATAATTCATAAGATATTTTATTTCTGTTTCTTTCTCCATGTATTTTCAATGTTTGTTGTTCATAATAAGGAATCTTAATTTATCTGCAGGGAAAATTTCCTCCCCAAAAATAACAAAGAGTGCTTTAACAGAGTTCAAAAACATATTGACTGATGTGATTTTATTTTGATTGCATATTTGTTAAAGGTAATATTTTTGACCTTTTCATAATAATTAGTGTATATCAAAGGTTGTTATATCCAGTTTGTTGGTTGAAGCAACTTCCATTTCACTTCACTACGGAACATATTAGGCTGCTGGAAAACAAAAAGGAATGCTGAGAATTTTTTACCTTTCCTTTCTTTTCCCTATTAACTCTTATCCAAAATATGCAGAGCAGTCTTATGATTTGGTTTTTTATGTCCAGTTTGAGTATTTTGAATACAGGGCACTGGTGTTGGATCTACTGAAGGTTTTTTATTTAACATTCCTTTATTTTTTTTATCAAACAAAGGAAGGCCATCTTTTAGAAATGTGGTCATTTTGATGTTTCATAAAGCTATATGAAATTATTACATGCACATCTCTAAAGCAATTAAATAGGTTTATACTCAGAATTTGATTTGAAATCGTAATTTGTGGCTCAATTCTGCTGTCCATGCATACATGTTTATTACCACCTGAGTCGCATGTATCAGAGAAATCTGCATGACTATGAAACATGAAGAAGACACAGTAGAAAACTGTGCACTTATGGAGTGGCAGCTGGAGGACCAGATAGATGCAAAATGGCACTAGATCTCTATGTATGACTGATTCAATTGAGCGTCTGCAGTAGGACAATTTTCATTTTTTTTAAGAGGAGATATCTAACTTTTTTTCACTTTCTATGAATAGTGTAGAAATATAGACTTCTCATGATGGTAATGCATCCTAACCTAATTGATCATATGAGGATAGCATGTTTTTCACCAAAGGTACCCAGCTCTTTTCATTGGCTGCAGAGCATCTAAGCAGATAGCTCAGAATAAACACCAAGATCAGGATTCGACTACCTAACCACAGGCACCCAAGTGCAATTTGGGATACATGCACTTTCTAAGTGACTCCATTTGCTGATCTAGTTAGGAATGGCTCTCCTGTCATCTTGTATCATATTTGCCCATCCTATGCAGATATCGCCAAAACACAATGTCTTCAGAAATGACATTAGACATTCACACTTAGTCATCTAAATTGTACTCATAGTGTGGAAGTCAATTAGAGAGGGGGGAGAGAGAGAGAGAAGAGAAAGACAGAAAGAGAAAGAACAAAATGAACAAAATTATGAAAGAACAAAAGAAAAGGGAAAAATAGAGCACTGGTATTCTCTGAGCATTCCTAGTGGTGATGCTTCTGGACTCACCTGCTCACCTTATTTATCCATTTTACTTCTTCCAGTTTTGACAGGATAAACAACTGTCTTGCAAATTTTGTGAATGACGAATCAGAAAAATAAGTGAAGGGAAAAGGGGTTAAATAGCTTCTAGTTAATCTTAAAATAGTCTGACAGCCAGTGAGCAATTTGGATGTTTACCTTGAATTCCATATTACATTTTGACAATTGGTCAAAATTGTTTCATTGTCCCAGGCATGGCTTTTTCCATATTCGTTTATTCAGGCCATTGAATAAACAAATAAATAAATGCAGCTACGAGATTAGTCAGCTTTCTCAAAAGCATAAGCACACTTGGTAGAGCCCTTCAAGATTTTTTAAGTTTTGAAACCCTGCACCTTAAGCACTGTGTTAAAGAGAGCGTACCCAAAGAATAAGGTTATCCACTGAAGATTAGTATTATGTATCATTAAAGTAAATCTTGTCTTTTCAGAAAATAACGTATCTGCGGGTGGAAGTGGGATGAGTTAAGCACAAACTCCCTCACTGCCATTTTAAATGGAAATCTATCTTTCCTTTCTGTTTATCTGAAAAATATACATTTTAAAAATATGCATATATTAGTGAAGTACTTGGCATAATAGTGGAGAAAACTTTTCCCTAGATCATAATTNAGTCTGTGTGGAGGATAACATTTCAAAGAGGTTGCCTGTCAAGGTTACAGGAGTTCACAGAGTGAAAATAGCTGGGCTGAACTTCCATNATCTGTCACACATTTCTAAAAATGTAGGCACCAAGATATCTTCTTCTTGGTTTATATATTGCTATGGATAGAATGCTATTTTTAGACTAGAAAGGCCATAGGTTGTGGACTATAGTANGTATACTGTTGCTCTCTAAGGAAAATTAAATTGCTTGATTTGTTTCCAAATTAAGATATAATGTATCATCAGTAACAATTGTCATTCAACTTGTATCTGCAGATACAATCAGAACCATTGGTCTGATTAGCCTTAATCAAAGATTTAGTCATATGATTTCCATTCATGTTAATGAGATATGACTATGGAGTCTGAAGGTCTGCACTGAGCAAGTTTGGAAGTCCTGTACTGAACTCCACCTACTCTAGCGTAGTTTACCAGGGGAGCTGGTTTACTTCTGTCCATAATGGAAGCATTTACATCTGATATAATAATCTAATCTGATGTAATCATCAATTTAAAGTTAAGGAAGAGAATCAGGCATTTTTGAGGAATGATTCATAATACCAAAATATTGATGCAAAAAAAAAAAAAATGGAGCAAAAAATTAGTTCTACCTTAAAAGTACTTGTTTCTATTAAGTAATCATAAAATGAACCACATACAAATAATTCAGATGTCCAAATGTATTGAAAACTTCTGTCTGTCTAGTTCCTCATATCTGTCTCCTTTTGCTGAATTCATTTTTGATAATCACATCAGTGCTTATTTAATTGCTGAGCCTGCTTAGAAATTGAAAGTATGTCTTGCAGAATAACAAGTATTCTGGAAGCTTGCTGAACATAGACATACAGAATATCTTGCATAAAATGTAGTAAAATGAAGCTTTTTCTCAAAAAACACATTCAAAGTGTGGAGAGGTTTTTGGTTTTGGTTTTGGTTTTTTGTGCTGTACAATAGCTTGTTAATTGCAGAACTGTTAGAACACAAATTCAGGTCCCTTATTCTCAGTGTGAGAAGATTCAAGAAGAAAGTATATTTTATAACAAAGAGATTATGAATACCACAGCTAGAAGTGCATTTCAACTCTCTTTGAAGGCTTTTATTAATAAAGTAGAAATAGGAAGTCCTACACCTTTGGTCAGAAGCCTTGCCCCCATGGCTCTGCTGAGTAAATGCCTTTCTTATAAATCAGGTTGGGAGAGACTGTTAGCATTTGCTGTAAACTGTAGGCTATGTTCCTCATCCTTCCCAATGAATCTTAAATTATTTTGTACACATTGGTGCAGCTACAATGTTAGGGATACAAATCTGAATGGTTATGATTATGACAGTTGAATCCTAACTTGTGTGATGATTCGAAAAGATGACTAAGGATCTCGTACTCCTGGCTGCTATTTGCCCTTCCACCTGAGTGAGTGTTTTCAGTCTTATGGTTCCATTAGTTAAAGAAAAGTTTAAGTAATGAGAAACGATAATGTATAGAGGATATCTGATTTTTATTTAAAAAGTATAAACAGATGCAGTCACAGGATGTCTACAGGTTATCTTTTTCTCCATTGCATTGACTTTACAGAATGTCTGACTGTGACAGTTGCCCAAAGATCATCCATGACAGGAAGTGTCAAGGAAACTAGTGCAACACTCAGGTTGCACATCTTTCAAAATTGTGTGATCATCAGCCTGAGGAATGGCCCCTGCTAAGCAACATGTTAGCCTAACACATGATGCTACCAACAACTGTTTGTTATATTACCATATGTTATTGTAGCTACATATGTTGGTATGTTGGTATGATACTAACAGTTCTTCTAAATTCCTAACTAGAGAGTCATTATCAACTAGGAAAGAGTTACATTATTTTTTAAAGCTATTACAGAAAGCCAAGTTAAAAGCAAAACTTTTTCTTTTGCTCAATACGAGTTAAACTGCAGAAGACAACTCTATTCACAGTAACAAAGATAAAGTCCCTTATCAAAAACAAATTACTTCTTATTAGTCACTCTTTAGATAGGAGGAATTTTATAGAGATTCTCCAGGAGGATAAAATGAAGCAAGTGATATAACTTGCTCAGAATTCATGAACTCTTACTTCCAGTTCTGTACAGTAAACATTAACAAAGGTTCTATACTCAATCCAAAATTGTGACCTTTTAATGAATTTCATAGTAATACTTCTCTTAAGATGAATTTGAATCTATTA
>WAAD01024743.1:27075-37125 GCA_013389945.1 Fregata magnificens
CTGGGACCTCTCCAGATTCCCAAGAGCATTGAAAAATCATTGAGAGAGGTCTCACTATGACATCAGCCAGCTCTTTAAGTACCCTGAGGTGAATCCCATCGGGCCCCATCAACTTATAGGGATCCAGCTGGAGCAGCAAATTCCGCACAAGTTCAGGGTTGGTTGGCAGTTTACCATTCTCACAGTCATGGTTCTCCAGCCCAGGGCTCCGGGGGTCCCAGAGACCATCATCGGTGTTGAAGACTGAGGCAAAGAAAGCATTAAACATTTCTGCTTTGTCTATGTCCCTGTTTGTGAAGTTACCATGCTCATCACGTAACGGGCCAATGTTATTTCTAGCCTGCCTTTTGCTATTAACATATATTAAAAAGCCCTTTTTATTGTCCCTCACAGTACTGGCCAGCTTCAGCTCTAACTGAGCTTTGACCATGCGAATTTCCTCCCTACAGTGGCGAACAGCATCTCTGTAGTCCTCCCATGTCGCCTGACCTTGCTTCCACTGGCCATACATTTTCTTTTTTTGTCTTAGTTCGAGAAGAGGTTCCCTGCTCAGCCAAGCTGGCCTTCTACCTCGCTTGGTTGACTACTGACATTTTGGAATTGCCTGCTCCTGTGCTCTTAGGAGGTGGTACTTAAAAAGTGACCAGCACTGATGGGCCCCAGCACGTTCAAAAGGTTTTTCCCAGGGGACCTTAGTAAGTAGTTCCCTGAGCAGCTTGAAGTCAGCTCTCCTCATATCCAGAGTTGAGGTCTTGCTGGAAGTTTTCCTCCTGTTACCATAGATTTTAAACTTGACTGCTTCATGGTCGCTGTGGCGAAAGCAGCCACCAATCGCCACTTCACCCATGAGACCCTCTCTATTAGTGAGCAACAAATCGAGGAGGGCACCTTTCCTGGTCGGTTCCCTTAGTACCTGTACCAAGAACTTATCATCCACGCTGTAGTGCTCAAGCTTACTTTCTGGTCTCTCTTATTTAGCAGTGCAGATGTAGCCTGAAAAGTCACCTGTTCCGGGTTATAAAAGACATTCATCACAGAGATAGAGTTGACCTTATAAGGTATTTGAAATGTAAGTGATTTTAATTAATTTCATCCAGCTAGGATACAGATCTCAGGGTCTTCTCTGGAGCAAAGCAGCCTGCAAGTATGCTTTGAAACAACAAAGTAGGAATCACCTGTTAAATAAGACAATACACCTTTGTTGCTTAGCAGTGTGAACCTGAACTACTGGCTTGCAAAGCAGGAATCTCTCCCTGAGGAAAGGAAGGGATGGATTGCTGCTGTCAGATATATGTACCCATTTACTGGTTCATTCATCACAGACCTTCACTTCCCCTGGAGTCACTGAAAAAGGTTTTCTCTATTTAAGATGAAAACACCGATCCCAGAGTAATGAAAAATGTTGTGTTGTCACTGACTAAATTACTACATCTAGAACCTATGCATTTACCTAATCAGTATGTACTCTCATCAGCCTCTTTCGTCTATCTATTTCTTAACCAAATTTACGAACCATTATTTGGGTTTTTAACACCTATACACCAAGATAAACCTAAACTAAATAGAAAACTAGATTTCTTTTGAATCAAAAATTTTATTGTATAATAGTGACATACAATCATTTTAAGATGATAATGGCTATTTTTAATCTCATATTTGGGCACTTAGACAGATTAAGATTGATACCTAAAATGAAGATTAACCCTAATCAAAACAGAGAATATAAATGCATATCATCATTATTATGAGAGATTTTTAAAATAAATAGAACTAAATCCAGTATGTGTCTTTCTCTATGAAACATTTCCAAGCTATATTTTTCCTGCTATATCTTCCATACACTTTTATAGCCTGGTTGTTCCATTTTTCTCTATGAATTGGATTCCCTACCTAGTCTATAACCATAATTCATATGTCCAAATTTAAATATATTGTATTCTTCTGGTAATAGCTCTGTGCTCCTGTAAGTATCTCCCAAAACAACTTTCAGGATAGAATGAATTTGTCATTGATCAGATTAATTACTTACTGATTTTTTTTTCATTTCTCTGAACTAAATGCAAAAAGAGTTTATGATAACAGACTAAGTTTCAGAGATTCAAATTTAAGTCAGTAGGTCTTTTCTGTTTCCACTGATGCATCTGAAGTTATAATGAATTCTCAAAACATGATCAAAATCTGCACTGAATTATGGAAGCAGTTGTCACGTAGATAACAGAGCCAACAGGGAAGAATAGGCGTCAAAAAAATTTCCATGGGTCAGTAGTTCACTGTTTTAATGGGATAGTGATAAACACAGTATTTTAGGTCAAGACAGTTAAAAAAATATCTCATCTGAGTGAAACAAATCTTTAAATATTAATCTTTTTCTTCTGATAAATAATGAATTTCAGCAACAAAAATGACAGTTTTCTGAATTTTCTTGTGCAAAAGTACTGCACTCTAAAAATTTCCCTTCATCCTTCTAGAATCTGTAATCATTTGGGGGGGGGGGCAAAACCCCTTTAAAATGTGATTTTATGCAGTTACACTGAAGCACTAGGGTGGGAAGAGTTTGGCTTCATCTTGATATTTAAAGCTGACTGAAAATAATATATTTATGATGTCTTGAGTTAGGCTGGCAGCAATGATACAATAATTTTCCAAAGATCTGTGTAAATAGTAAAAGAAAAAAAAAAACAAAACAAAACAAGCAAGTTCAACTGCTCTTTAATGATCTAAGAACCTGGTTTAGTTACAGCCTTGGGTTCTAACTCTATGCCAAAATTTGAGACAGTCAAAGTTTTCACCTGAATGTTCTGAAGATGAGATCTGGACCTACTTAAATACATAAAAGTTAATACATCAAAGTTTTGCACCCAATAGTGATCACTAACCCCACCACTCAGGTTAGTCTGCTCAAAAAGGCAACTAATTTCCACTGCCTTAGCAGAATTGCTTACTTGACCATTTGCTTCCACTTTTGTCTCTTATTTTACAAAGCTTGGGGAATACCCAGCATGTACTTACAGTATTAAAAGTAACAGTCCAAAGGCATTCACAGCGTGGAGGATGGGACTGGAGGGCAGAAGTTTGAATTGAAATTCAAAGCTGGTAAATAAATGATCTGTATCAGTGACATTGGTAGAATGTTAAAATGTTCCAGTTAAAGCAGGCACATATGCTGCTGGATGATTAAGCAGTGTCCTGCAGTAGTGGAAAAATGTAGCTCTGGCATGGGATTTGTTCCAGTCAGCTATGAGAGTTACACAACAAGCTATAAAAGGATTCCGTAGTTGAGCTTTTGGTGGCACTTGGCATAGCCTCTCATATAAATGTGAGGTATTGTGTCAACTGAAACAACGACAACAAAAGCAATTACTGTTTCTAACACAATGGCTGCTACTGCATGGTGGCTGTGGGTGAATCTGCAAAAAATTCAGACTCTGTGAATGCTTCATCCAGGAATAATTTTATTCCTCAATAATTTTTTTTTCCATTATCTGCGAGAATTATGTTTCTCTTTTTACTCTTCAATTTCTTTGAAAAACACCTCCACCAGGTGGTTGAGACATCATGAGAGAATGTCAGTATTATTACCAAACTGTAATGATGTTTACCATCTTAAAACCAAAGAAAAGAAAACAGCAAGACTTTAATTTGTGAATACCTAGAAGCACTCACAAATACCCGTTAGCAAAGACACTTTGCTACAAATTAACACCTAATATTAATAACAACTAATGTTAATAAAAGCAAATAATTTAAAAAATCATTATAAGATGGTTCAGAACAGAGCTTTAGAATTAGAAAAGGTGAGAGTAAATAGAAGTAACTGCATAGAGGTTGGAGGTGTCACTTAATTCTGCATTACCCTGTTGCCTTCTGGGGAGACAATTAAAGAGATACTTCAGGAATATTTATGGAAGAAAAAGAAATTGCAAAGCCTGTAACATTTGATTCCAAAATCAAATGACAGGCAATCTTATTTGTCATCCTGAAAAAAACTCATAGGAATTAGTATTACTTGACACATTCTTATACTGTTTATCAAAGAGCACAGTTTAAAACCTTCTGGACATCTAGATAACAGTTACATTATTATCTTTGACAACTGTTAGACTTTTTTTTTAATTACAGGTGAAGATGGAGAATGCTAAATTTATCTTCTTCAAGGTTAGAGATAACCTAAATAAATTTTGGCTGTATTAGACAGTGACTTTTCCATTTCTGCATAATTTTATCAGAATTGCCTGGATTGCAACTTTAAAAATAGTATGAAAAGCAGAAGCCTCCGAATGAACACTTTGGGTTTTTTAAGGGGATAGGGAAGATGATGAGAGAAACAGCAGTTCTTTCCAGTAAATACCAATCAGATTGAAGAGTTAGGGCACCAAATTAAGGAAAGGATATTTTCCTCAATTTTAGATGAAACTTCTACATTTGGCAAAGTAAAAATGCAAAAAGGAACAGTTAGGATATAACCCAAAATAAAGAAAAACCCAGTCATAAAGTTTTCCTGCAAAATACAGTATGTTTTGTCACCTGTACTGTTCTTTAGACAAGGTGTGGGATTTATTTGTTATGGACATACTTTAGTATATGTTCCCTAGGGTGGAGTTGGGCTGTCTACTGTAAAATTTCAGGTTATTTTCCAGTATTTTCAATCAGAGAACAGTATGAGTCTACAAGAAGCTAAATAAATACAAAATAAGATGCTTTATGTCTTTAGACCTTAACTGAATGAATGTATTGGTTTTGTATTGTAATTTTGTTTCTATTACAAATGGAGCCATTATATCAATTTCCATGCCATCTCATTCTGGAAATATTATTGTTAAGATATAGAAAAGAAACAAATGGAAAATACAGAGGAAAAACAAACAAAAGGGCACACGTCAATTCTAATGGCAGCAGACTCAATTGTGTCTATTCCTGTAGCATACTTTCACTGAATGAAGAATAGCTTTAACAAAAATCCTTCACTGGTAAATTCTACAGATACCGCTTTTTCACTCTGAAACTTCTTTGCATTTATTCAGATGTCATTATTTTTATAGGAACACTCACAGTGCATTCAGGCTTGGCATTGTGATTCTTTAATGCTTTCTGAAAAAGTAATAGTTTGGAGAGGTTCCACACACATTGCATGCAAAAGATGGAAAAAAGTGTTTTGTTCTTCCATGGACAATGTACTACTGATAGGCATGAGTTGTTATTCATTACTTAGGCAGAGAGACAAAACTGGTTTCCACTGTAATGTCTTATTACTAATTGGAGACTGCATGTAAAACCACTGAGACCAACCATAGCAGTATTGTTGACTTAAGCAGACATTGGATCAATCCTCCAAAGAATAACCTTTTCTCTTCTAAGTAATAACTAGCAAGGTGAGGTTGCTTAATTAATTCAGGTAAAGTGTTTGTGCATAATTAGCCCTAAGATTATAAAATATAGAGTATTTTGGACTACACTCTGTGCAAATTACTAGTGTTAAATGAAGTTACATTTTTTCCTTTATGGTTAAGTGGCATTTTACCTTGATTTTAGATTCATTTATAGTTTAACAAAATAAGTGGATTTTTTTGCAGTGGTTTTGACAGAATCAGAGCCATTACCTGCTGTATTATTAGGGATCTTTACACAGTGACAGCAACGCATCTACCTTCATAGAAAGGTTTTTGTTTCTTTCTTCAGAAATTTTCTTTGCAAGTATGTCCCCAAATATTCATTATATTTCAGTGTGTGGACAGCAGGAAAAAACTATCAACAAGATTAGTCACTTAATTCAAATAAATAGTAAATTTTGTGATTGTTTCTGATTTGAAAAGTAAGTTCAAAATTCACATTCAGTGTCCAGATTTGGTGTGTCTGTGATTTCTGGGGAAAATTAACCGGCATTATAAGACAAGCATATAGATTTTTTTTTTTTTTTTTTGGTAGCTGGTTATGTTTGATTAAAACTTCCAGTTTTTAGAAAACCAAAATGCTTTCAAACTACAAAATAAATATTCATATAAATAAATTACAATACCAAACCACAAATTGTTAAATTAATACATATATCATTATATAATTCACACATGACATTACTGAGAGCAATTATAATTTTAATTTCTGCCAGTGGCATATATCTCTTATGACTTACTTTTGAGGCAACTAGGAGCTCTAATTTAATCACTTCAGTTAAATGTGTGGAAAACATAAAATGAACTCAGTTGAATACATTTGTAAAATATCATTTTGATGATTGAAATAAAAGGAACTATGGAAAGAGAACTGAGTGGGAAGGGAATTATAAAGCAAATTTTAATTTCCCTTTCATATGAAATTCTAAATTTTTTCATGGCAAAAAGGAATATTGAATATACACATTTTTAGAGTACCGGAGCAGATTGCACATTGGGATTTTTTTTTCCCTGGTCAGAAATTTTGGATGTGAAATTTAAGATTTGTGCTATCAATCACCATCTTCTGACTTTCACTGTGAAGTGATTAGCTGTTCTGAAAGACATATATTTACTTCTTTTCAGGAATTTCCACTCCACTGGAATACAAATTTTGGATTTACCTTTCTTAAATATGCAATTCAATTTCCTGAATTCCAGTTATCTAAACATGATGGCTTTTATTGCTTTTCAGAATCAATGATTACTTTTCAGTTACAAATGAAGCAGATCGGGTATTAAAACAATTCTGTCCTCTGTTGGTATTGTAATCTTAGACATACAAATAAATATTTTTAAGACCATACTGTGAAACAGATTCAATGCTGGGTCTTATTTTCCTGTGAAGTACATGATCTTCTGACATTAAAAAACAGGAGACAATTCCAGACATCCATTCATTCATTTCATTCATAGAATGGTTTGTGTTGGAAGGGACCTTAAAGATCATCTAGTTCCAACCCCCCTGCCATAGGCAGGGACACTTTCCACTAGACCAAAGCACAACAGCAAGAGGTTCATCCCTTTTATTACTGTGTGACCCAATGTAGCAGGCAAAAAAGACTACTGAAGGAGTTTACTAAATTCGTAATACAAAGAATCATTAGTCACACCTTTTAAAACATTTATGTTCTATTTTTTATAGAATTTAAGTAGCCTCATTTTTCTTCATGTTACTCAAGTTTATTTGTGGAGACACTATGTGCCTCAAAGATGAACAACACTGGTTAAAAGCATGGTTCAATGTAGGCAGCGGTACAAAACAGCTGTATTTTTACCATGTTGCACACTAACAATCATAGTGTAACAATCATGTACAGCAAGAGGAAAAAACCAAAAGAACTAGAAAGAACCTAAAGCAAAAAACCCAAAACGACCACCACCACCACAACAGCAACAACAAAAACATGACATAGCAGAAGTTGACAGTAAGTGCCCAATATCCTGTACTTTGTTGTTGACATTGCTACTGGACAAAATCTCTGAAAAGTGATTAACAAAGACAAATAACCAGTTAAATGTAAATTATGAAGTAGGATTCAAAGAGAAGAGAAGTAGGAAAAAGAATAGTGAAAGGAATGGGAAAAGTTTATTTTTTGGGGAAGCACTGTTAAGGCAAATGGCCTTCTCAAGGAAACTATATCATCACTTAGCTGATTCAAGAAATCATCTGTCAGAATTTCTAAGTCAGACTAAAGAGGTTTCTGTTACAGGGAAAAGCTGTCCAGTTCACATAATTTAAAGTCAGATCAGAACTGAAGTGGTTTATTGAGAACACATGACTAATGAGCAATCAATAAACTACACCTTCAGGATCAGTATCAGCAATGCGACATAAACCACACTTAGAAATTGTTAACATCACTAAACACCAACAAACTTCCAAACACCCTCTCTTCACTGATCCCAAGAAGTTCTGTTTCCTTCTCAGACACACTCCTTCTCCCCTCCAGGTCATGACGACCCCTCTCCAGTCATAAGGGATCTTTTCTATATCCTTTCAAGCTGGCTCCCTGTTTTGAAAGTGTCTTTTTAACTCCTTCTTCAGCTTTATCAGTTTTGGAGAAATGTATTCTCAGACAATTTTGAGTGTCCCATTCTTACACACTGTTTACACTCCCATTCTATCTTGTTGTTCTAACTATTTGTTCTAACTGTTGTTACCCAGGCCATTTTACCAAGGCTGGGCCATGTGAGCACCCTTGCAGCTTCAATGAACACATTTGGGTTACATACTCCAAATTACAGTATTTAAAAACCTATGTGAAGTCATCAGATAATGCTAAACAGGATGGAGTTCCATTGTTGTATTTACAATGCAATTTTCTAATTTACCACAAACTCCTCCCCTTAGAGACAAAGAAATGTCTGCCTTGTCAGTTCTCTCCAATTTAGAATACATAACAAAAAGAGAAAGACTAATTCTGATTTAGACTGACAAGTCAACTGATCTATAGATACTTTAAAATGTACACCTGAAAATCTAATCCATGATGTAAGCAATATTGAGTGATTTATTCCTCGATATTCTGAATAGAATAAGATGCTTTGAGTAAAGGTGGAAGAATCTGGTCATTAAGAATATAAAGGTTAGGGGATACATTTATTTTCAAGTGTTGTCACTGGAACATTCAAATTAACAGTGGTGACACAACATTAATTTTAAATTGAGGGGAAAGTGAATTATCTGTTAATGCATGGTTTGAAGGAATAGGAGGCAGCTGAAGCATCTGGCATTTCTCCTGCACTACTGACTTTATATTTTGGCAGTAACTCATATTTTGTGATTTCTTTTCAAGGCTTGAAAACAGAAATGTTACTTTTAACCTTCACCTAAATCCATGAAGAACAAACTGTAGTACTTGCTGTTTATCTTTTATTTTTAGCTTTCTTATCAGCATTTTTCAGAATTTCAGAATACTCAAAGATCTATATTAATCTCTGTATTTAAAGAATATAGTTTAGCAGTAATATTCCCTAAAGAAATAGTAATCATTTCAGGAAAAATCAGAGCAAGATGATCATGCTTACTTAATACGTTGAAGCACTTCCTACAGTGGTAACCTTTCTTTGCTTCCTCCCACCATTTTTATACTTAACTGAGTTTAATAATGATAGAAAAGTGTATGAGTTTTAGCTATTCAGGAGCAATTCTTATTCTAACAACTCCTGCTGTACTGTACTGAATTGCAGTGGAAGAACATTAAACCTGAATACACTAAACTACTATAGAGTATATTATTGTGGTCTACGTGCAAGCAATGTCTTTAGCTGCAGAATATAATTCCCCTTGCTATTTAGACAGCATGCTAAGAAAATAGTTCTGGGATGAGCAAAAATTGTTAGAAAACTCATTTACTAGAAGAACACTGTGCCACAGAGTATGGTAAGTTATCCATTAAACCAACTCCTTTCCATGGATGAGATTACACATAATTTAAAATTTGACTGCTATTTATCCTTTGTAAATCCCCTGAGATAAATTTTATGCTGTGATAAAACACTGAATGGACACTACAGATTGGCCCAGTTTGCAAACTTCTGTACTTTGAAATTAAGTGCCATAAAAGTTTAGGGTTCAAATTTTAACAGTACCTTCTAACAGAAAAAGAAAGAAATCATCCTAACTGCTTTTGCAACAAGCTTAAAGAAATATTTGACAACATCTGTTCAGGAAACTAAGCCTGGCGGAGGAGCTTGCCAAGCCGCTCTCCATCATTTATCAGCAGTCCTGGTCAACGGGGGAGGTCCCGGAAGACTGGAAGCTAGCCAATGTGACGCCCATCTACAAGAAGGGCCGGAAGGAGGATCCGGGGAACTACAGACCAGTCAGCCTGACCTCGGTGCCCGGGAAGATCATGGAGCGGCTCATCTTGAGTGAGCTCACCAGGCAGGTGCAAGACAACCAGGGGATCAGGCCCAGTCAGCATGGCTTCATGAAAGGCAGGTGCTGCCTGACCAACCTGATCTCCTTCTATGACCGGGTGACCTACCTAGTAGGTGAGGGCAAGGCTGTGGATGTTGTCTACCCGGACTTTAGTAAGGCCTTTGACACGGTCTCCCATGGCATTCTCCTGGAGAAGCTGGCAGCTCACGGCTTGGATGGGCATACTCTTTGCTGGGT
>WAAD01024743.1:37866-53146 GCA_013389945.1 Fregata magnificens
CTAGTTTAGGAGTCATGGTGGTGTTAGTTGATGGTTGAACTTGATGATCTTAGAGGTCTTTTCCAACCTTAATGGTTCTATGATTCCTAATATCTAACACACATATATATGTGTGTGTGTGCGTGTATAAAAATGTCTGGATTAGTTTATGGCTACAGTTCAGTATTACCAGTGTGGTGGTTTGACCCCGGCTGGACACCAGGTGCCACCAAGCCGCTCTATCACTCCCCTCCTTAGCAGGGCAGGGGCAGAAAATGAGGTGCAAAGAAACCTCCTGGGTCAGGACAAAGGCAGTTTAATAACACAAAGACCACGTGCGGAAACAAAAGGGAAAGGACAACACGGACCCCACTCCCCACCTCTCACCACAGCGACGCCCAGCCCCCGCCCGGGAAGCAGGGCCCAGCACGTGCCGCGGCTGCTCCCGAGGGCACAGACCAACGTCCCAAACCAGGAATGCCCCCCGCTGCCTCCTGCCTCCCAGCTTTTATCCCTGAGCAGGCGTCACACGGTACGGAATAGCCCCGGTCAGCCCAGGCCGGCTGTCCTGGCCGCCCCCTCCCAAGATCCCGCCCAGCCCCAGCCCACAGCGGGGTTGTTGTGGGGGGAAATGTTGGAGAGAGAGAGAGAGAGAGAGAGGCAGCCCCGGGGCTGGGCAGGCACCGCCCGGCCACAGCCAAACACTGGTGCCGCCTCCAGCTCCCAGCACAAAGCACAGCGGGCTGGCGTGGGGGAACCAGCTCCCCCTCAGCCAGACCCAGTACAACCAGGTTTCACAGTATTATATCAGTTCTCTCAATAATTCTGTAGTCATCTTTTCAGTGATTTACTTCCCACAGACAAGATTATGTTTTAAAGTATGATTCTAATCTCATATCTCTGAAAAAAAAATTAAGACATGAGCCAAGTGAAACCTCAAACATCAAAACCAAGAAGCCAAAGATGTTCATGAAATAAAGTAAATCTAAATTTCTTTCAAATAATTAGACTTTGCAAAGATATGTGAGGACTGGGAAAGGGTTATAAAGTCCAATAAAATGCCATGTATTTGGGTTTATGTTAAGAAAGCTGAAATTGAGTGCAATGTTTTCTTTGTATTCAATAGTTTTTATGTATATTACTTATTTTAATTAGATACTCAATGCAGACTGTCAAGGCTGGTGGCCCTGACACATCCCCCTTCTCTTCTTGACTGTGGTGTTTTCTTACATATCATATGCAACAGAGCTCACATGGCAAATGAAAACTGCAAATGAAGGAACTTTAGTTTGTACTTTAACAAGTCCGAAGTTAAATTCAGGGCACAGCATGGCTGGCAGCTCCCCGGGGCTGTGGCACTGGGAGCATCAGGGGGTGCCCATGGCTCTATCGGGACAGGGCCTGGCAGCCAGGGCTTGTCCCACCACCTCAGTCAGGAGCAGGGCAGCCAGGGGGCACCAGGGCAGACCCAGTCCCAGGTATCAGGCACCTTCCTGGGGATGGAGGCAGGCCAAGGCTGGGCTGGGACCCCCACCCATGGGCCCAACTCGCTGGGCTCTTGTCCAGACAGGGCAGGGCTGTGCGGAGCTAGGGACAGTCCCTGCTGCGGCGTTGCTGGGACGGGGGCTGATGGCCCTGGAGACTGAAACGGGATCCTGGGCTGTCGTCAGCGTGGGGGGAGCCCCAGAGCTGTGGGGCTGTGCAGTCACAGCCAGACCTGGTGGTGCCCTCAGGGCCCTGACGTAGACGGCAGAATAACATAGAAGTGGCTGATATGAAACCCACTGCGCAAAAATGAGACGTCACTTTCCTGCACCACTTCTGTTACAGAGTGCCAGAATTTTAGTTAACCTGCACAGAGAAATCACTTGCAAACATATACTTTTCCCCCTGCATTGGGGCCTGATCCCGAAGTTACCTGCACTTTACAGAAAGACATATTATTGCATAAAATGGGCCTTGATTACTGATGGTAAATTCTAGCTAAATGTTTTAATTTTCTTCTGAGTATATATGCTTATGATTAAGTAGTGATTAAAAGCGTTACTTTGTAACAGCCAAAATATTTTCCAAATTGCTGTCAAAAAACGTCCCTCCCTCCCTTTCTCTCTCTTCTTCTCTCTGGTAGAGAAGCCTTGTAGGCAAGGGTGCAATATCACTTACTCATTCACGCACTGATTTTCTATAACCATCTTGCAGGTTAAGTACCTGCCTGATATGTGGGAGAACAGGTAGAATGCCCTATGAAGACTTACCAGTGAGTTTAACGTACTGAGTTTTGAAACTAGTTAGGTAGAAACTCTCTTTCAAAATATCACTTGATTTTCAGAGATGTTAAAAGCTGTCTTTGTGATGAGTTGAGGGGACTGGAATGCGTGTCTTTTAATCACTGCAATGAAATCACCACTCTGACACTATCAAAACTCTCCTGGGAAAAAAAGGAAAAACAAATTCAAATCTTTGAACTGTATCTTACTCTGATGTTCCTATGCCAGCTTCCACCATACCTACAGTTATCGGTTGATCCAGTGGGGTATTGGTTAGGTTTTCTTCAGCTGAAAATAATTCTTAAACAGACCACATGTAGCAATTGACGTCGAAGGTTTGTAAGTGACTGTCAGACACTATCTTAAAAAGTTATTCAGACACTGTAACTTAACTCTGCCTTAGAAGTCTGAATATACATAAGGTACAGCTCCTCTAACAAATTACTAGAGCTTCCCCACATTCAGCAAGCTGACATTTCTCCATTACTGCTTAAAATATTATTCCATAAATTTGCACGTCAGAGCCATTTGGGAAAAAAAAAAAAAGCCCAAACGCTCTCTCAGATATATGTATTAAAATGTATTAATAAAAGTGAATGGAATATCATATTTTTGAAGCTGGCTATCCTGACTCACACTGAATTATATACCATACCATGCCATGATATCTAACGCAAGCTATGGTATGTCCTGGGTAATTATTTGAAGTCTGTAATAATGCTTATTTATGCAGTGTGATACTATTGTTTCATTCATTTTGTTTTGTTTTGTTTTGTTTTTTAATAAGAACTACAGAGAGCATCAGATGTATTAGTTTGGGATAAGTGAACTCTATGAGTTCAGGAAGGAAAGAAAATCTTCACAAAGCACCAGGAAAAAGTCAAGCACTAATTCACAGGAGAAAAAACTGTCAGAAAAATGAAAGAAGTAATGATGAAATGCAGTTCATATTTCAGCAATGTGCAGCTGAGATAATCTACAAAAGTTCATGTACTTTGGAGTGGTATTCTTTGAAACTAAATCAGAAATATATTTTAGAGGTTCTGGAACTCTTTTGAGGACAGATTTTGATGTCATTTTTCAAACTGAATTGTACCTTACTTCTTACATAGTCCCATCAAAGTCCTGGGATAACTCAAATGCAATTCAGTGCTAGTAAAAGCATTGGGATGAAGTTTCTAACAGCTAAAGGACTATCAGTATTTAATGTGCTCTTTTTTAAGCACTCCAGTTTCCACTGCAAAACACCTTTTAATTGCCCTATCACACTGTTATTTTCATCAGGGTTTGTGAAATGCAGTATTTGTATATATTTCTGATCATGGCAAGTAGGAAAAAAAGCTTTAAAAATGTACAAGTGTAGAAAGTAAAAATGATCAAAACACAAAATTTCCCTCTGAAAGTTTTTTTAGGTAACGTGACTCAAAACTTCTTTGATCTTAAAATATTGACAAACTTCTGACTGACATTCAAGGAAAAATAAAACAAAATATGTCCTCTTTAAATAAATTTTGTCTTGTCTTTTGACTTGGGGCTTTCATCAGGCTTTCAAACACTCTGTAATAGGATATGGTTTGTCCCATATGCTAAAGTTTGAATTTCGTATAAGAAAATAAATTGTCATTCTGAAGGTATTTTCCCTTCTAAGATAACTGTGGTGGGTTGACGTTGGCTGGCTGCCAGATGCCCACCCAGCTGCTCTCATTCCCTCTCTTCAACAGGACAGGGGTAGAAAATAAGATAAAAAAAGTTCATGTGTTGTGGTAAAAACAGGGAGATCACTTACCAATTACCGTCATGGGCAAACAGATTCAACTTGGGGAAAAAACTATTCCCAATTAAAATAGAGTAAGATGGTGAGAAATGAAGGGAAAAAACCCCCAAAACAACAAACAAAAACCCTAAAAAACCTTCCACCCACTGCTTTTTCTTAGAGTCAACTTCACTCCTTCATTCCTGGCTCCTATATCTCCTCCTTCCCACTGAGTGGTGCAGGGGGGATGGGGAATAGGTGGTTGCAGTCAGTCCGTAACAGCTCCTCTCTGCCTCACATCTTTCCCCTGCTCCAGTGTGGATCCTCGCCATGGGCTACAGTCTTTCAGGAAATATCCATCTGCTCCATTGTTGTCCTCCCCATGGGCTGCAGGGAAATATCTGCTCCATTGTGGTCTTTCTCCTAACGGCTGCAAGGGAATCTCTGCTCCCCAAGGAGACACCATCTTGTCTGAGGGGCTCAACTGTGCCCTGCAGTGGGTCCCTTGGAGCCGGCTGGAATCAGCTGTGTCTGGCACAGGGCAGCTGCTGGCCTCTCCTCACAAAGGCCTGCAGCGCCCCTGCTACTAAAACCTCACCACCTACATCCAATACCATAACTTAACAAATGAAATTTTGTGCTTGGAAGAACTAGTAACTTGATAGTTGTGTCATGTTAATATTTGGAACAGATATAATTTTATGATTTAACTTCCCCCTGCTTGGCTTATCTGAAATCAATGCCCTAAGAGTCTACTAAAGGATTTGATCTGAATAAGAGACTAGACAAAATATTTACCTAAAATATTACATTTCATCTAGTTCTAAATGCCAATTATATGTTCAGGTCATGAAAATATTTTTGGATTATTGAAGTTATCATTTCTTTTTCCCTCAAGGTTTTATTTGTGTGTTTATTTTTGTAACAAATAATTTCTAGCAGCTAAACCAAAAGAAATTAATACCAATTAGGTACAGGAGTCAGGAACTCATTTGTCCATTTCCAGCTCCTATAGGATTTTAAATGGGTAACATTAATTTTTGTTTATTAAATCAGACAAAATAAAATAACTTAAATTAGTGAAGAATACCAGGAAGAGTATAGTAAGGCAAATTTAGTTTATTATTCTCTGTCTTCAGTATTGACGATAAGGACCAAGTTAGGTCCATGACTGGAACTTAAAGCTCAGATTATTTCTATGACATTTACTCATAGTCTTTTTCTCTTACCTTTAGTCAGGTTGTAAAAAGAATCTAAAGGAACTAGAATATTTTGCATTTTTAGTGACTAATAAAGTACATTATCTCTTTGGTTCCTCTGTGAAAATCAAGCCTGAATAAAATATGGAAAAATAGTAAGAAGTGAAGATCATTTGTCTCCTGGATTTTTCTCAATGAGCAGCAATAGCTCAATGAGGAGTTATGGAAGGAAATGTAATTTCTCATCTTAATCATTCTGAATCTGCTAACAGTTAGCCAAACACAGACTCCAACTTTTTCCTCACCAGTAATGTACTTTTAATACTGACACAACTAGCAATAAATTCCATTTTTTTAATGTTATTTATATATCCTTTACTCTTACTGTCTTCAGGGAGCCCAGGTGGTTACTTGGGCCATTTGATTGTATTTTATCTTGACATGTCATGGGAATTTAAACTGTGCTTTTCTAATTTTCCTTTATGACCCTTTTTATTCTATTTGTAGATACCAACTATTTGTATAAAATAGCATGTAATTTTAAAGATCATGAAGACCTATCAGTTTTCATTCAAGTTCATTCCAAAATAGCTAAAATTTAGACTTTCAATTACAACTTACTTAAAATACTCTATCTTGTGGGGTTTTTTTCAATGCAGAATATGTAATATAGCATAGCAAACTTGACAGATTTTTAAATCTGGTGTGATTTAAACATAGATTTCCAAGAAATCACATATATCAACAATCCTACTATAATCAAGCAGAACATTTTTCTATGTCGGGTTACATACATTTGAAGTAAACTAGACTGAACCCTGAGCTTTGAAACTACAGTAATTATGTTTTCATCTCAAGAGTTTCATCCACATAGAAAATATTAATCTAGAACCCTGCTTCACTTATCTCAATGGAGATAAATTGACATCTTCAAAAGGTGATTCATCCCATGCATCACAGACATCTTATTAGGAGGCCACACAGTGCCTATTTATTGTCATTAAAGGGACAGGAAGCTTGCTCATTCCATTTAGTCTAGAAGTCTAGGTTTTAGAAATTTATGTCTGGCAAGGTAGATCCTGCTCTAAGTGGTTTTATATAAGAGTAATACTTTTTTAACTTGAGGGAGCCACTTCTGCCTCTGTAACATCAAGTATGTTGAGAGTAAACCACTTCAAAATACGTAAAGCAATATTCCCCAATGCACAGTGTATTGTGGGTGTTCCTTTCCATATGCAATCAAATCAAAAAGCAGAGAATGAAATCAGAAGCAAGTACTGTTTGAATTGGAAAGTAATATTTGCATTAAACTTAAATAGAAATATGTCATTTCTAGATTCTAAGTTGTATCTGGAAAAAGAACTTTGTTCCTGAATGTAATTTGTGCTGCATTTCATTTAACTAGCATGGAACATTACTTATCATGTATATACATGTGAGGAAAAATGGCAGTGGCTAAAATCTGAAGCATACTTTATAATATAGAATGTAGTTAGATGTACACAGCAGTAAAGGTTTAAACAAATGTAGTCATGTACTTTTTCTCTGAATTCTCTGGTTTAAGGAGAAACTGGGCTTTTTCTAAAAGCCATTAACATTAGCTGTTACACATTCACCTGAATATCAGTGAGCACCTACACTTCCTCCCTTGCATATTTAAGTATCATAGAACTTAAGCAATCAATCAGATAAAATATTTGTTTTATTGAGGAGTGTGAATACAAGTAAACCTTTATTCTGCAGAGATACAAAACAAAGGGCTCCTAAACCAAATATCGAGCATATGAAATAAAGCATAGCATGTGACCTTAGATAATTGCTATCACTGAAAAAATGAGATAGTGAAAGCTAGATAGAATGAATGAATAAATTAATGAATGAATGAATGATGTTTTTTCATTGGGGCATATCATGGAATGATTTCTTACAGTATATTCAATAACAAGGACTATGCTTGCAAATTTCTGCTTCTCGAAGATGTCAATAATTATTACTCAGTTTTTAATGTTTTTTTTTCTTTTTTAATTCAGCCTTATTGACCAAGCATGTAGCAGTTGGTGACATCACTGAGATGTTTCTTTTGACATTTATAATATAAAAATATTGTCACTTATCTGCTCCTGCCTGTCAGAATGACATTTTAACATTTGAATTATGTTGTGGCTCTGCTTCTATTAGCTTATTCACAGGTTTGGATGTATACATTTGAGATGGATTTCATGTGAAAATAAGATTTATTCAAATGTTGTATGTTTGCCTGTGTGTATGCTCTCCTTTCTTTTTTGTCCTATCTACAGTAATGCTTGAATCCACTAGTTAATCTCAGCCAAATTTGATAGAGGTTTCAGGGTAATTCAGGTCTTAAATTTCCATGAAAATAAGTAACAGAAATAGTTCATTTTGAGCTAATGTTTTCCTAGACATTGAAGTCAAGCACAAGACTTCCATCCATAAGAGATTGGATTTAATTTGTTTCATGCTTCAGAACTAAGTTTTATTTTCTCTTCCTTTATGTGAAGTAAAAGGTAAAAAAATAGATATGTTGTATTTTTACAAACTCAGTGGGATCTTTTACAGTTTAGGTCACTGTACTGTTACTTTCCAAGAGCACTCTGACTAGTACTTACTACCAGGGGTTATTTCTTCATCTAGTGTCTTCCGACAACAGCTCACAAACTTGGTCATGCACCTTATTAGAAGAACACCTTATTGCCATGTTTCCTCCCCTATAGCTATTGTACTCACTCCCATTGTGGGAGGGGAGCATCATCCCTGTATGCACTGCTACTGACTTAAGAGTCAAATTTCTCTGTTTCAGTACTTGTCCTGAAATGATTGCTGAAATTACACAAATATTAACAGAAAAGTAAAGCAGGCATGCATTCTGTTATCAGTTCCTGTCAGGTTTAAGTCTTTCTCCCTTGAAATTTCATAAATAGAGCACTTCATCAAGATATGACATTTTAACGCTTTCTATAAATGTTTAATTAGTTACTAAAAATGTGGTTAACCAGAAAAAAAATGTGGTTATACCTTTTGCATCTCCATTAAGAAATTTTATTACTTAATTTACATACTAAGAAGATGTTTGTTTGAAATCATTGACAAAAAATCTGTTTCACAGTACTCCTTCTTGAAGTAACGCCTGTATTCTGGTGTAAAGGTAATATCCTGCATTCAGAGCAAAAATCTGATTATTGTATTGGCTAGCAAAAATACAGGATGTTTTCCACAGAATTGTATATAGCTTTCTATTACTGAGTTTTTGCAAATATTTTAGAGAATTAATTGATCAATAACTGTTTCTTTAAAAAAAGACTGTCGTAATATGTTCCCCTCTCAGAGATTACTCAGCAACAATCTTGATCAGAGAATGATGCAAATTCAAGATTCCACTATCACTGAATTCTCACACAATGAGTACATTTAAAGAATTAACTGTTATCTTCCTAATATGTTTTACAACCAAATGGTTTGGGTTTTTTCATTATAAGCAGAAAAATTGTACTTATCTTCAGATAATTCCATGAAGAACTGATTTCTTAAAAATAATCAGTTACTATTTTTTTCAGAAAAACAAAACAAACAAAAAAAGTCCAAAGAAGTCAAAAAACCCAGATAATCAGGCGAAAAAAAGAACCCCAGTTCTCCATCCTGTTTCTTCAAAGAGTATATAGCCAGATAATGAAGGCAATAAAATATGTCATAATACTTAAGACCTGATATAACAGTGTGGGGAGTTTGAAAGGTGAAAAAATATTTTTGCCTTCCCTTTGATTCTATATCAGCTGTATTGCTTGAGACACATTTTCTATGACAGGAGCATTTGCTGCCAAGTTGGAAGATTAATAGGAATCTGAAAAAGAGAAGGAAAAAGTGAATCACGTCATCAGCATGTTCATGGTAAGTAAGAGTAAAAGGACCACAATTTGTAGGCACTAGAGTACTACAGTAATAGAGCACTACAGCTATAGGAATGGAAGTTGCTTATATGTTTACTTAGAAATCACACATCCTACACGCAAGCATATATTGTTCCACCATAGCACTTTTCAAAATAGATTATCATTGACACCAAACCATAAGACAGAATTTCCACTTCACCTTCATTTATATCTCCATTATATTCATTAGGTATTTATATAGCCTTATTACGTTATCATGTTACATTCATCTGATTTCCTACTTATCTCTTAAAAAATCAAAGCCCTTTGCTGTACAAAAATAACAGAAAATGCTAAGATGTATAACTACAGGGGTATATTAGATATTCCATGTATTTGATATCATCTTTTTAAATAAAAGACATAGAAAACTTCAATTAATCAACCTGAGATTTTAATGCTTTTATTACATTTAAATTCAGTGCTCCAATTTTCCAGTTTTACAATTTCAAACTTTTCTTTCTACCATTACATCTTCAGTCATGGCAAGGTTATCCTCACACTTCGTTTTGCAAGTCCTTAATCCTTCAAAGGATCTTGTATCCTCGTGTTTTTCCTTGCAAGATCTGGACTAAAATCGGTTATGAAGCCATAAAGAGATTTTGAGATTAGTAAATAAAGCCTTATCAAACAAAGGTTTAAAAAAATAACTTGAAATATGGAATCTGACATCTTCTGCTCCATTTCCCACTGCAGGCTGTTCCATAGATCACAGTGTTGTCAAGAGCCTCAGCCTATGGAAACATAGCTGATAAATCACCTGAATAACAGAGAATCTTTCCATTGACCTTGATGAACTTTGGATCACTCCTGTACTTCCTGTTTCCATGGTCTTTCTGTATCATAGAGATAACAGCAATTGCTAACACTTTAAAGTATTTTCACTGCCTTAAATTGCTGCCACTGCATAAAGCAAACTGTGTTACAATATTTTTTTCCAATTCCTTTCTCTAGTTTCCCACTTCTCACTGGAATAGCATTTGTTTTTCTTTATTTTCATTATTACTCTCACTATGACATATCTTTTCCATGTACCCTTCACTTCTTGCCAAAGTCCAACATTATGTCAGCATTACATAAGATAATTATCTCTGTCCAATTTCAGTAATGGTCCTGTAATATATAGTACATCTGTGAACACTGTTCTGGAATGACAGATAGTTTCAATGAAAAATGTCTGCATTTTACTACTTGCTGGAACCACTTCTGCTCTATTTACGAGTACAGTACTTTTCGTACTTGCATAAATGTACCAAAAATAAGTAATTCTTCTTTTAGTTATTTTACAATTATTTTACTTTGGGATGTCTGTCTTTTACTTCCATCTGCTTGTCAACACATTGAATAATTTTCTCTTTGTTTCTGGAAATTATCAGAAGGAAATGAAAAACATTACATTCAGAAAAAAGTATATTGCCTATGCTTCCCTGTTAATCATATACAGTGTCTAGCAATTCCCTAATAAAGACCCTGTTTTCTAACTATAAAATTGGTCAGTTACTTCTCATATGGAGATATGTTAACGTGACAAAATGCAAAAAATTCTTTCCAACCCAGTGAAATTTTATCCCATTAAAACTTCATGTGTTATTTTTTATTTTCTAGTACAACTCTAAGAGAGAGTAAACAGACAATTTTGACAATAAAAACATAAGAACATAATGGAAACAAGCGTAAATGTTAATAGCATAGGTTTCTTTGCAAGTTACTTTTTTTTTTCTTTTTAGAATTGATTCTTTGAGTTTACAGTATATATCTTTAACTTCCTACATCAATTTATTTTATTAGAACTGAAGTATTTTTCTCCATAGTAATATAGTAAATAACATAGCATAGATTTTTTTCAGAAGATGAAAAATATGAGAGTTTTCTGTTCTAGAGAAGTGTCTTTCCACACGTAAGTAGAGGTATGTGCTTTCCTATAGATATAATAAACAACTGAATCTGCATCTGAAGAATATTATCATTAAACTTGAAAAGAAACAACAATTTAGGAAATTGCTTAGATCATTTAGGTCATTAGATTTTACTTAGGTAAATCCTAAGTTTCCCATTCTCCTGCTTTCTCTTTCCCTACTGAGTCCAATTTTCTTCTCTGAATTTCACACTTTTTCAAAGTCTTCATCTCAGTTTTCCTTCTGAATTATGGTTATCTCACAGATACATTCAGATACAATACCTTTCTCTGCTTTGTTGAGGCAAAGAAGTGCCTCACTCCCTCATTTCCAGTTCCAGTCTCCACGCCCTTCCCTTCCCTTCCAACCAAGGTTAGAAAAGAGAGCTCAGATGAAAGCCAAAATTTCTACTGATAAAAATTATCTTTAATTAATTAGTCTCTGTGAATACATCTGTCTTTGCATACTGATACAACTTTGGCTGAAATGGAGAAGGAGAAGTCCCTTCCTATTAATTGGGAACTGTACTCATAGTTGTAAAACCAAATCCTCGTACTCTATGGAGGGAGCTGAACCTTGAGCAAATGTTCTAACTTCACTAGTAGCATCACAACTACACTTTTAGCCATGAAACTGGGTTCCTCAACAGATGTGTTTTAAAGAAAAGGTAAGCCAATCAGCTGTATCTCATCATCTAAATTCTTGAGACAATTTCAACATGTAAATCTCAGTTTCATATAAGTGCTGAAATTCTGACTTATGGTCAATGGCTAAAGCTTAATTTTCCACAGGTTACTAGTCAAAATACAGTACGTTAATTTTACACAACAAATGATTGTTGTACGAAGTTGGACTAGATGATCGTTGTAGGTCCCTTCCAACTTGAATTATTCTATTCTATTCTCTTCTATTCTCTTCTATTCTATTCTATTCTATTCTATTCTATTCTATTCTATTCTATTCTATTCTAAAACTAGTCTGGTTGTTACTTAGCTGGAATTAATTTCCTCCAGGCCAGATGGTCAATTCTCCTTTAAGCCAATAGACTATATTCCCTTCTTGAATGATATTCCTCTTGTTTTCCCATCTGTGGGTATTAATGTTGTCAGCCTTCTGCCAAAAAGAAACTCTCTCATGCCTTCTTGACAAGAAAACCTCAGTTTTACCTTTCCTTTGATTCTGTACATGAAAAAAAAAAAAAGTATATGACATAGACTTGCTAATCACAGTTGACATAGATCCTTTGATGTTATAGCCTATACAGTTTTGATTCTCCTTCAGAGCAAACATGTAAGAAAGACTGTTTGTGTAGTTGTTCTCCACCCAAACTAATCCAAGTTTTCCTCTAAAATCTTAGTCAAATATATTAAGGGAAGGATTATCTGTTGTCTAAGTAATATCTTACTATGACAGTCTGGGAGAACTAACATTTTTTTCTTTTAGAAACATTTTCCCTAACATTATACACACTTAGAAATCTACTAAAATGCAAACTGATTTTATTGTAAGGCTGCTTTGTATGATTCCTCAGCCCATTTTTTCTATTTCTGTACTACTGAGTAAAGAAGGTCAACTAGCACAGACAAGCTCATGTCTGCACTGCTTAGAACTAGCCTTTTCCAGAGGATAATGGCTTTTGGTCTCCCCTGTGGTGCACCAAAGGCCCTAAGATAGAACTACTGCATTTTGCATGTTCTTTTCTGTTTATTATGTCTGAAATAATGTAAAATTTGTCTTGCAACCCACCATTCTGAAATGGAAATCATGCATTGTGTGCTGGGATGAGATATGAAGTCATGTGGAGATGTTTAAGAGTGCAAAACCTGATGGAATAGTGCTGATAGACTGGAGGAGCCAAACCTGAAATTTCAACTTTGGGGAATATTTCTCGTAGTGAATAGTTTTCCAAACCACACCAACATCAAAAAAAAAAAAGCCAATTAAGTGTGTTCTAGTCAGTGGCTAAGACAAAGATGACAATTAGCCCGAAAAGTTACAGTTCAGTGCTCGATCTTTCTCATCGGCCTTTTATTCAGCAACATGGATGTATCCTTCAGTGCATGGAACCTCTGTGTTCTTAGATGTCTTCAGTTAGGAGTGCAACCAGGACGTCCACATGGTCATACTAATCATGCCAGCATGCTTGAACTCAGCCTATTGGCAGAAATCATATATAAATATCTTCTATTTTGCAATATTTTGGTTTTGTTTTGAGCAGTATAAAGAGTGATTCTTTCTAAAAAATTCACAGTAGTGGGGATCTAACATATTTTGTGAGCTACTGGCCTGCTTTGCAGGGTAAGTGCTCATCCAGAGAACTTGATATAGCTGGGGTTTTGAACATTCGACTGGAATTCTAGAAGTGAGAGTGGTGGCCAGAGTTTTACTCTGCCTAGAAACAAAGGCAGGGCAGATGGGGCTATTACTGCAGTACTTTGATGTAGTTAAGGGCTTTGGAGACCATAGGCATAATCCTCACTATCAATCTCTTCAGACTCAAAGATATTCACCACTTGTAATGCACAGATGGTGCATCAGTAACTGGCTATCTGTTGTTTAACCAACTGTGAACAGGCAGTTTTTCTGCATATGTTCAGTAGCTGCTTTTTGGAATGGTCAGTGACCACTGAACAAGTGCAGAAATAGACGGCTGACATAAAAAAAACCCAAATCAAACCAAAAAAAACCCCCAACATGAAAATCCCCAACATCTTCCCCGTGCGTCTTATATGGTAAAAATACTTCAGTACAAATACTGGCAGTGACACAAATTGTTGAATCTTTGGATGAAAGAAACAGTAATGTGTAAATGTTGAAAAAAAATTCTGTTGAGGTGACAGTAAGGCTTTGAGAGAAAAATATGAAGAAGAAACCAGTTATAACAGTAGGCATGGAACAGTGAGCATCTGTGTTATAAACCATTTGGAAATGTACTTTCATAAATGTTCTGCCAAGCAGTAGCTTATTTAGTATTCTACTCCTCGTGATGTCATCTAATCCTGAACCCACTTTTACTGTAAATGTTAGATTTTGCTTCAAGCAAGTAGATCATCTAGACTGAGGACCTCAGTGAAGACTTAGAGCTCAATCAACTGCAATAACACGACTAAAACAAACACTTAAGCTTTACCAGTTTAGTTAAGAAGTCCTTGTACATGGGTTCCTTTCAAAATATAGAGAACAAATATCCTTTCTTATTTTCTTTCAAGGGAAGTATGTTCTTTAGCAGTAGTGGACACTTAAAATGGATTTGTTCGTCAGTAGCCTTTTGGTGTGAGTGTTGAATTCCAATGAACAAAACTGTTATCTAGGGCACAGACAAAACTTTTCCCCTCATCTATACTTGAAACATTAAAAAAACAAAACCAAAAGCAAAATACACTGATAGGAGATATTAATCTATTTTTAAACAAATTTAAAGGCCAGTCACGTGAAAAGTAACTAATCCACAGAATATCACAGATGATGACAAAAGTCCTACATAATTTTAGCATAAAATTCAGTGTGGGCTTTTCATATGTGAAAACAAAAGTAGTTGAGTGCCACCTCAAAAACCTACAGCCATGTAAGTCTGGAATGTAATTTTTAGAACACCTGTGGAAAACAAGAAACAACGAGAAGAAAAGAAAGAAATATATTGCAGGCCAGGAATGAACCAGATAGGTCATTAAATCCAGTTTCATACAAATGGCAAAACCACAACAAATTCCCTTTCATAAACATGTGAAAATAGATAAAGCTGTTTTTCTTCTAGCTGCCTGTTGCAGTGAGTAAGATGGACTTTGGTGTTACTTTTGTGTCTAATATCAAGAGAGCTATGGGCAGTTCAAATTATCTGTTACCTAAAGATGCCACATCTTGCATCTTCCTGACATCTAACGACGGTACCTGTAGTAGAAAATCTGAATATACCTCCCCAAACACCTCATAACCCTTTCAGGTTTTTTTGTTCTTTCTGTGACGTATAGTGATTTAGTGTTGTAATAGCAAAGTATTGTAGTGTAAATAGTTACTTTTGCTCCGAAGTGTTTAGTCCTTGGATTTCTCCAGTACATTTATGAACAGCAGTTTTTCCTCAGCATTTAAATGGTAAGTTAAATCACTCAAGCCTCTGATTCATTAATAAGACAGGTTTTCCATCTCTGATCATACAAATTCCCCTTTTTTACACCAGCTCCACAATTAATCTTGAGCATGGATGACCACACTGTATCATAGAATCATTAAGGTTAGAAAAGACCTC
>WAAD01024749.1:0-12921 GCA_013389945.1 Fregata magnificens
TCTTTCTTTCTTTTTTAAGAACAAGACCTTCAGTATATATTTTAAGAGAAAAGTGTATTTGTAAAAAATTATTTTCTAAGCTAGAATGAGAGGGTGTCCTGCAAACAGGAATTCCTGCTGTCTACTGCTATTCATAAGTAATCAGACATATCTCCATTCTTCCATCACTTCTTCCCTTTGCCAATAATGCTAACCCCTGAAAGTCATCCTATGGGGCATCTATTTTCCTGATCATCAAAGAAGCCATCTGCTGAAGAAGGGTCCCCTTGATTAGACTGGTGAAGGATCCTTCTTATGAACTTTGACGTTACTGAAGCTGTAATGTTTTATGCCATCTGACAATTTGGAGCACAGTGTGCCCATGACATTGGCCCAAGCCAATGACTTGGTAGAAGTGGTAAAATAAAAGACTTCTCCTTGGTCTTGCAGAATGCTCATGCTATTCTGAGCACACTCCTCAATTGCTTCTGACTAAAAGCATTGTTCTTAATTACTTTTGTGTATTGGTTTTAAAAACACACATTTCCCACATATTCGGCATTGGTTTGGCAGCCTGAAGAGCTTCACCAGAGCATGTTACAGAATACTGAAGTAAGTATTAATCCTGCTCTATTAATATTACCTAAATCCTGCTAGTAAAAAGACATCCCTGGTAGTGAAACATTTGAACAGCCTTCAGCATGTATGTACATAATATCATTGACAGCTCTTTATCACACACAGGTTAATTTGAGGATTTATATTCCTGGGCCATCTAAGGCAGTGTTTTAGCATTAAAATGTGCATAGTACAGTGGTCTAAGATAAAATACAGCCTAACTACAAAAACAGCCTTTGTGGTGATTCATTTTTGCTCCACCTGAGACTACAACAGGTCCTTTGACCTTCTTTTAGTTCCATCATTTCATAACTTTTCATTTTTACTATCACTCCTGCTACTTGCTGGGATATTTGTATAGCCCTTTATACAGAGATATGTACACCCTTTCTTCTTCTTCTTTCTTTCTTTTTTTTGTTTAAAGTAAAACTTAAGATGTGCAAGAAAAAAATTTGGGAAAGGTATGCAAAGGATTTCAAACAATGAGATGATTATAACATTTCTTGAAGTAAGTATCCCAAAATTAAGGTAAAATCACTTACAAAAGGGTCACAACAAGTGTTATGAATTTAATTTGTTATTTTCCTAGCAGAGGAAGAAATTCCAAGTAAATGCCAGTAAATAGTTCACAGGGGAAATACACAATACTCTATGTGTGTGTGCGTCTTTAACAAGTTTTGTCTGTTCTCCAAGTTTATGCAGTAGCAGAACCATCCTTTCTTTAAGAGAGAAGATTGATAGACAATCCAAATATTTTCTCTTACACTGTCACTTAAAAGTTGGTAATTGATCGTACTTTTAGAGTATTGTAGGGAAACATACTGCTACCTGATTTGAAGTATTCAAGAGTATCAAGTCAGTGAATATTAATGCTAATAATGAGTAGAGTCTTGGTAAAGGGCCTAGTGTTTCTGCAAGAACTTTCATGAGAAAGATGCTTTGGGAATCAAGGCACCAAAGGAAAAAATGGATCACCAGGTTTCATTTATTCTACATCCTATAGGTGTCTCAGTTTTGAATGTTGCTCAGTTACTGACTTTGTCAGCTCAATGTATCCACTTGGAAAAATTTGAACTTCTCTTGGCCTTGCTATCTTTTGTCAGGAATATTCTCTTTTTATGTGTAAACCCCCACACAACATCTACAGCATCAATATCTGATCTTTATAATTTCTATCTATGACTGTAAACAAAAGAATAACAATAAGCATTTTTATCACTATTTAGTCAATGAAATTAGAAGTATACAGTAGAGGTATACCCACTGATATATGTGGTCATCTTTTGCTGAATATTGACAAAGGCTAAGATTTTTAGTTAAAATTAGAAAATAAAGTGCCTGGTGTAGGAGACGCTATAGAAATAAAAATGAAAAGAAAACACAAAAGAAACAAGCAAAAACCAAACCAAAACAAAAAAAACCTAAAACAAAAAAATGAAGAAGGTTAAAATAAGGATATAAATTTTAAAAAACATTGATCTTCTTGTAAAGGAAAGATTAAGAAATTAATTTTACAGAATTTTCTTTGGCTCTAATTAGAGTTTTCTTTCATTTTTAACCTGTTGCTAAAGCAGTTATTTCAGTGGAGCTGAACTAAACTATTGCTACCGTAACACAGTTGTGAGTTAAGTTTTCGTCTGTGTCTGATTCTGAAACAACATTTACAAAACATTTCTACTCAGGGCTGAAGTTGTGCAGACTTCAAAATGTCAAAGAAATTAACATGACATTTCACAAATATTATATGTATTTTTATATATATATAGACACACATGCAGTGAATTCATTTGGGTTGAATTTTAATAATGGAACATGAAGTGACTATGGGAACTAGCTTTTTAAAGACTATTTGAGGAGAATAATTTTTGGAAAACAAGTACAATTGAGAAATTTTAACAGAGATGCCAATTTATGGTGGGTAATTGTACCTCATATTGGTCCCACTGTTAAACACATATTTTCTTATCTTACCTTCTAATCAATACAGTGATTACCTCTCTGTGGGTTATTTAGGATGCAGGAGAGGGCACAAACAGGAGAAAGGGTTAATCACAGTGTGAGGGTACTGTCCCAAAGGTCCTCAAAAAGAATGAAGCCTAAAAAATAGACACAAATGTATCCTACCTTTAAAGAGCCATAGAGTTGCACTATCCTCGTAGGAAGCATCCCTCCATACTAAAAAGGCAGCTGTTCCCTGTACTTTAATTTTTTGGTGATACTAAGATATGACTAGTACTTTAAAGACTAGCCTTAAGAATGCAACAGCCCAGAATGAGAGGGCATACAGATAAGGATACTTACACTCTGTCTCCCACTTCATCTATAGTGATTCCTGACAATTAATCCTACCATATAGGGAAGATTTCAACATTTTTGTTTCAAATTGGGGAAAAAAAAAAAGGAAATACTGAAACTCCAGGTCCTTACTCTTGTTTAATTTGGAAAGGTAGACATGTTTTGACATTCTTGAGCCATGATATTTAACTGTGAGTTATGTTGTTCCGATAATTCACCTTTACCATTTCCCTTTAAGAGAATTGCTGCTGGACAGTTTCTCTGGTATTGTACTTCCATTTAGTTCAGAAGCCATGGTGTATTAGTAAACAATGTTTAAAAAATGATGGTACTTTTAAAAAAAAATGCTGATTGACAGGAAATCTCCCATTGTTTCTATTCCTCAGCCACTTCAATACAGTCTGTCCAGTACAGGGCAATTAACACAGACAAAAAGGAAACAAAACGTATGTAGACTAGATGTTATTACAGATAAAACCTGAAAATGGAGAGGTTAGGCAAAACCATGTAGTCTAGATCAGCATCTCCAGTTATCAACAGCTGCAGAAATGTCAAAGATTCATGAGAGTATTAGGCTGGACAAAGAAGTTCCATATGCAGGAAAATGACAGTTCTTGAGAGTGCTTTCAAAACCTGACAAAGCACTTGGCACAATAAAAGTAAGAGGCACCAAAGAAACTCTGGAAATGCTAATTTTATGTAGTATTTCTTGTTATTGCAAATGTTCTATGGCTCCAATATAATACATTCCATATCGCTACCAGGCAGTGAAGCTTAGCCCTTAGATACATCCAATATTCTCTCTGTAACAGCTCTCTGGAAACTCACATGAAGTCATAACCTTAACAGGTTATACCTATGCTGATGTACTTTATTTTTGCTCAGCTATAGAGTGCCTGAGTCACAGAAACTGTTCAATAGAGTTGGCATCCAGCAAGCATTAAGCTGCAATTAGTCGATTTAGCATTTTTTCTCATCAAGTGCAATTTCTGTTTTAGAGCTTAACATGACAGTCTGCCCATGAATGAACTTTAGCTGAGAAGAGGGCAGGTGCTGTTTGAGAAGTGCATTTGTAGTCATTTTTTAACATTGACACTTTACACTTCCCAGTGGCACAGAAGAGAAGTAATTGCTAGTTAGAGAGGCTGCTGAAAGATATATTGATACATACATGGAAAACTGTTGAAAATTGCAATTTTCCAATCTGTTTTAGGGAAAAAAAATAATTTAAGTTCTATGCAGTAAAATACAAAATTGGTCAATACTGGCCATTTTAAAATGCACTTTTCAGATCCAAAGAAAAAAAATTAAAAGATGACAAAAAATTAAAACCTCAGTCCTTACTGGTGCAATGTCTGAGACTGCTGGTTTTCAAGGCATGTAGGACTCAAACATTTAAATACTGCATGTTCAGTTTTACCTGGAAATTAAAAGGCAACAGGTGCAGTAACATATAGTAACATATAGTAAGGCTTTTCTGGCAAGAAGTGTTAAAATAACAAACGAGTGTATGTATTCTGAACTAGCTACTATATTTAAATAGTGTTGAAATACAGAAATGAAAGATGCACGAAAACTTACAGTATTTTGATTTTGAGATGACAAAGACAGCAGTTGCAAGATCTGTATCTAATGAAAAATACCTTGGACCAGGTTTCCAAAGATAATTGACTAAAAGTATAGAATTTCTGTTGAATGAGATTAATAAAAGTACTTCAGTAGCTGGAGTGCCAGACTGTCATTGAAGCTAAGGTTGTCAGCCCAACTGCAAATTCTACTGAACATACATTCTAGACACATAAAAAGCTTCTGGAAATCTGTACCTTTACTTGTTGTTTTGCTGATAACACACACAAAAAAAAAACCAAACCCACCCCAAACCTCTAGAATCTGCTACTATGCAAATATCTCTGCATTTCTAGTATTTCAGCAGTACACTAAAGCTCTATTTTTTGTTTCTAAGATTTTTGGCTGTTTCTGGATGCTTATTGTCCTGCACATCAAATAGAAACTGATATATCCAAAGTAGTGTATTTTTCTAAGGGATCTGCTTATCCAAAAGAGTGTCATTTCATAAGAGTTCTGATGAAAAAATTGTTTTTCTTTCATGTTTCATATGGTCTTGGTGAATAGTCAATTAGCTATTTTTATAGGCCTATCCTCCAGAGCCTTTTCTAAAGATGAAAAGTTTGTTGGCTTATGAGACAGAGGTAATGGTAAGGTTGCTAGTGGGCCTGCTATGGACCTGCTACTCCAAAAGCAGGAATCCGAAAGGAATTTCCACCTCTTTTATGTCATTTTTTTACAATTTTAAAATATGAATTTCATACTTTATCCTGAACCACTTTTCATAGACATTCTTTTGCTGGCATCAGGAGATCCATATTCAACTCCCTATTTTCAAATACATATTAAAAGCAGTAAAAAAAAAAAACTTCTGGATTTATCATGTTTTAGACAATTAAGAAAGAGGAATGAAGTTACAAATGGAAAAGTAACCAAAAGGAACCTATTAATAATGACTTCTACAAACTCTGTATGGCAACTGTATTTCCTTTTAGATATTTATTCAAGTTGAATTATGAAAAACACGAAAAGCAATAGAATTTAAGAGGGATTAAAGCTATTTAATCACTTGTCAGCCTGACACGAGACTATTCTTCCTACAGTTTTGAAACCTAGTCAAATTCAGTACAATTATGTCACTTTTACACACCTTGACTGGTCCACTGCCTTCAGTGCTATTAACCAAGATCTTCCTGAAAACTTGCACAGTTTTGTTTTCTTGACTTTGTCCTTTCCTGGTCACCCTTTGCCTATGTAATACAGTTGATCTTTCAAAGACCAGGAAACGTCCTTCTCTTTCTTCTCACCCTCCGTTTCCAGTTGCTTACTCCTTCTGTTCTTGCAGGGCCTTTTCCTACTGAAAATGTAAGGCACAAGCAGCATTCACAGTCAAATAAGCCTTTCATTGCTTATTGTTTCAGTACAATTTTCTTATCTGACAAATGAAAATCATTCCCATTACATCATCTCACAGTAACAGTAGCGGCAGAGGCTCTAAAGCAGAACTGCTAATATAATGCCCTTTTTCCATGATAGCGGCCCGCTTTAAGTGCCATTTTTTGTCTTTGATTTCACTCTGGCTCTTCAGAGCCTAATTTTCTTTGCATCTGTTTAAGGTGTAGTTTCTTTCAAATTAGACTGCTAAAACCCTTGTCTAGATACTCATCTGCTAGCTTTTCAATTAATGCAATGTTTTCTCTCTGATTTGACATCCACTGGTAAGTGCTGACCCACTTATATTCATCCACTATACCTCAATGCTTTTTCCCTCCTTTTTAAATTCTTCCATCAGCTACTTCTTCTTCTCTTTACAATCAAGCGTAATCCACTTTCCTTCATTTTCAAGAACCTTCACAACCTTGAAACACCCAGCTATCATGTCTTATTTATGATAAAATGTCAGCTCACACCTTGGATGGATGCACCGTTATTTGTTATATTTTCAAATAAGCTTCATGCTGCCTCTCAGACATGGGAGGAGTTTCTCAGAAATATTTTCAGAGCAGCTAACTGTTACCGTATTTCATCTCTCCCCTTAAAATTCTGCATCATGATGCTTATGAAAAATGTTGGTATCAGTTTGGCTGCTGGTGTACCCATTCTTACTGCATATTGATTTAGCCAGTATAGTCTCATAGTTTTTGTATTTTTCCACCTCTTACCACTGGTCTTATGCATAAAACACAAGTTAATTGGGGCAGAGTTGTCTTTTATCCCTGTGTTTGAAATGTTTTGCAGCTTGGATTATGGGTGCATGAATGCAAAAGCCAGCTGTGCTTTTAGTATGACATAAGAGAGTATTATGCTTTCAGTGATTGCATTAGATCTTTGATATTTTTGGCCATATAAAAGTAGAAACTGAATGAATTTAGGAAGAGCTGAATCTCAGCTGTGCTCACATATGTTTTCACAGCCACTGCTAGTGTTTTTCTTAGTCATGCCTTTTCTTCATAGCTGTAGCTGAACAATTTCACTGTCTTAAGACTGAATATATTTGTTCCTTCCAGATTTTTGCTTCTTTAGTGTTGTGGTTTAACCCCAGACAGCAACTAAACACCACACAGCCACTCGCTCAATCCCCCACCTGGTGGGATGGGGGAGATAATCGGAAGGGTAAAGCGAGAAAACTCGTGGGTTGAGATAAAGACAGTTTAATAAGTAAAGCAAAAGCTGCACATGCAAGCAAAGCAAAACAAAGAATTCATTCATTACTTCCCACCTCCCCAGGTAGGTGTTCAGCCATCTCCAGGAAAGCAGGGCTCCATCAGGCATAACCGTTACTTGGGAAGACAAAACACCATCACTCCAAATGTCCCCCCCCTTCCTCCTCCTTCCCCCAGCTTTATATGCTGAGCATGACATCATACGGTATGGGATATCCCTTTGGTCAGTTGGGGTCAGCTGTCCCAACTGTGTCCCCTCCCAGCTTCTTGTGCACCCCCAGCCCACTCACTGGTCGGGTGGTGTGAGAAGCAGAAAAGGCCTTGACTCCGTGTAAGCCCTGCTCAGCAGTAACAAAAACATCCCTGTGTTATCAACCCTGTTTCCAGCACAAATATAAAAGTTAGCCCCATAGGAGCTACTATGAAGAAAAGTAACTCTATCCCAGCTGAAACCAGCATATTTAGAAAAAAAACAATTATCCCTACTTCTTAATTGTGGTTGCATATAATAAACAGAGGTGACAGAGGTAATGAAAGCATGACAAATATAAGCAGCCTGACCCCTGCATTCAGAGACATAAAAGCTATAGAGAACAATATATTCGAGATACTGATGAACCACTGATTTGTATAATGTGTTTATAAGATTGTTATCATATCCTTTATTATTTAAAAATACAGCCTTGCATCACTTGATTTCATGTAAGTGCTGCTACCAGTCTGACATATGTTTCCATTGAGCTATATGCTGTAAAAGAATGCATTAGAAAAAGGAACAGTAAGAAACAATAAATAATGAATATATAACTTTAAAAAACTGTGCTGGATTATATTGCACCCATCAACCATGACAGGCATTGTCAGGTCACATTGCTGCACCTAGCATAAGTACAAGGTCTAAGAGGCTGTAGTAATACATTTGGCAAACAGGCAAAACTTCAAGCATATACAAGAATGAATTGGCCGTAGTCCAAGTGATCAAACAGCATCCAGTGGGCCAGAACACCACACTTATGTGAGTCAGATCAAAATGGAAATGGAAACAATTTGAAAATCTTCAGTATAAATCTTTTTCTCCACTCTTTTGACTGATGGATCTTTCTTTCTATTTACTACTGTCCAACTGGCCAACAGACATATGTGGCTTTGTCAGTACCTCACCAAATGTGGGAGCATCACGTTCTAAGCAACAACCACAAAAAAAGCAACAAAGACTTTTACTGCAGTAGCATCTACATTGGGGATCATTTAAACTGGGTGTTTTGCAAACAACAGCACTGAATCATTCCTGCTTTTTTGAAACTCTGTCTGTATAGACAATGACAAAAGATAGCAGAGGACACAATGACTTGTTTGGAGCTACCTAGCAGGTCGGTGGATGAACAGGGAACAGGGGACAGAAATTATACTTAGGATTCCTACTTTCATGGAATTTAATTGCTCAATACCAAGAGATTCATCTGCAATAGCTGTATCTAAAAGGTATACAAGTCTCGGGGACCAAGTACCGGAACACAAACCGTCTGGGAATGAAGTTTCTGCTTTAGCAGGGTTGTTTATTGTCATTGGCAGATTAACCGCAACCCACTTAATATCCTTATAAGTGTTCTGAAGACCTCTAATCTGAATCCACTACAGTGCATCACAACTACAGTGTTGCATCTTTTGCATAACAACATATTGAAAAAATATTCACTCTGTAAGCAGGAGTCTCGTTTTTAATTTTTTCCTTAGCCTGAAAGGTTTCAACCCCCCATCTCTCACTTCCTGAGAACATAATTTAACTGCTTGGCTATAGACTAGTCTGAATGAGGATATTTCACAACTCCTTTTGTATCTGAGTCAATGCAGAATCCAAGAATGCCGGAGCCAAGGGCCATAAAGAGTGATATAGCACTGAGCATGGCATGTAGGGCCTGCTAGTTAGAGCAATCAGCTGGGTGGCAGTTGCTCTTAGTTTCTGCCTTACTCCTGGGATTATTAGTATTATAAAAGACAGATAAACAGAAGTATACAGAAGAAAGCAACAACAAATGTAATAATAGTAATAATTTGTATGAGAATAAATAAGAGCACAATATAACCTGTGCAAGGTCTGCTATTACTTTCCTCAGAGCCCTGCTTCCTAACAAGCACATATTTAAATTCTGAAGATGCACAACACAGAAGCATGTATATTCATACATGTAGCTATTGCTGGTACCACCAACCCACAGACACTACAAAGCTGGCATGCCAAATATACCTCAGTGGTTGTAAGGAAGAAACAGTATTGAAGACAAACATGTGTGCATATGTGTTTGCATGTATATTAGCTCAGAAAATGAAGAACATAACTTTCTAATTAAACCAGAGATTTTAGGATAAGTGGAATAACTGGAGTCAGACCAGGTAAGAAATGTAAGTGGCACTGTAGTCACCTGAGAGGCTTCTTCTATCTTTATTGTTTGTTATTTAATGCATAACTTACACGTGTGTATGCACGTACCTGGGAAAACAGACATTTGCTGGATATTTATTACATCCTAGAAAGAAATAAAAATTGGTTCTAGAACTACTGGATGTAATCTGACGTTCTCTTTATTAACCATGTAATACCTGTTTGCCTATTTTATCCAAGTTATCTTCCCTGCAATGAGAATGGTAAACCTTTCACAGTAGGAAACCCTTTACTTCATGTTCTCCTCAACTCCTTGGTCTTTGATTTTTATCAGTTTCCTGTTGAACATTGAGACACGTAACAGGAATATTCTGCCAGAATAGCAAGGCTACTGTGGCTTTGTATCCAGAATTCAGATCATGTTTGCAGCCATTGGAAATGATATAACAGTGTCATTTCTGCAAACATATGATCATCTTTTGATTTATTTGTTTTGTCAGAGCAGAGATAGGATACTCATTATAGCACTTCTATTTCACTTTGCCTTTTTCTGAGAAGAAAGTAAGTTCTTCTTCAAACATTTTCCACATTTTCAACAACATTGAGAGTTCTCTACCTCGACCATGTGTTTTTAAGTTATCTAAATACTGAAAATCAAAAAAAAATACAACATCTAAACATTACATCTGGTTTCAAATGCACACCCATATATTTAAGAAGCACAGATGTGTATGCAGTAAAAAAAAGGGAGTTTCTGAATTGTCTATTGTTGTGATCCTTTCATTTCCTCCATAATAAACTTTTTTCTTTATTAGTCCAGATTTCCAACTATTGGGTTTACTGGCAATACTCTGTTCATGCCAGTGAAACTGTGCTGACTTATACTGGCCCAGAAATTAAACCTCTGTTTTCCAGTAACTGTATTTTTTCCTTTTCTTCCTTTTTTCCCCCATTAGTTTACATTTCTGCATTCATTTTTTTCTTTCCCTGAACAAATTTTTTCTTATACTGCAAGTGCTGGCCATTGTAGTTTTATTAATTGCACTGTTAATGTCACCCTGCATTCCTTCATGACAAAGGATAGCGGTGTGCTTTGTAGGGAAAGAAAACTTCCAGGTGAGACGTGAGGGCTCGTGTGTGTCTCTCTGTGTGTCTTGTGGTATTATATTAAAGTAATTTCTTCAGATGTTTAGACCTTTTGCCTAGTGACACAAGTTTAACAGGCTTTATAATTCTTCAGGCCTAAATCACCATGACTTTACTTCAATATAATTTAGATGTAATTCTGTTTGCATCTTTAGTATTACTCCAGAATAAACCTCTAGCTTTTATGTAGTGGATTATGTCCTTTATTTTTAAAGACCTTTGGAAAGCAAGGATACTGTGAACTTGCTGAGTTTGTGTCATTTAATTGAATATGCATGAAGAGAATTTAAATTATCAACGTTCAGTGTTGATCTGTAGAGTTTTCATTTAAACTCATCTACCTATTTTTAAACATATGTTCCTAATTTAATTAAATATAAATTGAATTGACATTTCTAAAACAATAGGAGTAGAAATCCATCACTTTAAGTCCAATCCAGTGTCCGCTGAAATAAATGTGCAACATGTAAGCTACATTATTATGTTTTCATAAAAATAAGTTATGATCTTTGTTAATACATATTAAACCTAAATCATCAAGTTAACATTAAAATCAAGAATCTTGGGCATACAATTAAGAATCTTGTTGACTTGGAGTCAACAGAACTGAAAAGTGAAAAGAACTACTTCGTAAATGAGTTTCTGACAAAGATCAAGTCATGCTTCTCTATAGATTCGATGGCAAATGCTCTAGATCTCAGGCAATGGATTAAAAAAATGGTAAAATAGTAAGAAAACAGGATAGCTGACTGGATAGGAGACTATTTTATTCCTTAAACATTGCTGGTGATGCTGTCCCACAGTTAAAAGTGTCACCTTAGAAGCTACATAAACATATTGTTTTCTGCACCTTGTGTGACAATAACACAGTGTGGTGTGTTATCTGTTCCGTGAAACAGTTACTGCAAGAGTAACAACTGCGAATGTTAATGCTATTGCCATTTTTTATATTATATCTGGCACCTCCATATGGGCAACTAAAAATGTGTAGGATAGGGGTGCTAGTAAACATGCTTAGTCGAGAGTCTAGTCTTATAACAAAATGTAAAGGAAAACGTAGAACAATAAAAAGGGAAGATTTTTATTTTCATTGTGATATGGCTGTAATAAATTAAAGAAAATCACACCCTCAACTTCCTCATATGGGCCAGCATCCAAAGACAAAGTAAAGTTTGTATCAAAGTATAGATTCACATTGTTAATGCTACATTATTTACCCAGTGGTGCCCTTCAGGCATCACATTTGCTGTCTCTCTCTCTGAGAGAAAGTTATCCATTTATGAGGGTTTATACTACCATCTAGTGTAACCTTCTTTCTTTTTAAGAAAATATTGTCTTACATATTAAAAAAACCAGTTGCTGATATTACTGAATAAACTCTGCTGAAAATACATTTGTCCATGTATTAGAAATAATGATCTTTCCTTAAGGTCAAATATTAGTTAAGATTATGATTTTAACTGGTCAGCATCAGAAGCATGTTTTATTAATTACAGAAGCAAATTTGGATTATGGTGAAATGGCTGCCCTCTACAATCCTTAATTCAATTAGTGAAGAAATTGCCTCCCTTTACCGAGATAACAGAGGCTTAACTGGTATCCCTTCCTTCCTTCAGTATTTTATATTAAAGAGTGGAAGATTAATGTCGACCAGGAAAGGATGCAGAAATCAAAAGTAAGATGAAGGGACAAGCTGTGTTTTAAATGCAGAGACCTGCTATTTGAGGCTTGAATTCAGAAACTTTCAAGCATACATTGCTGGTTTAATTTTCAGAAGGCAAAAAGAAAAGGAGTCTAGTTCACCCAGGATACTTAAGCAAGTTCCAGTGGGACTATTAGGAGTTTACAGTTTGCCCATGAGCTTAGGTAATATGCTTGAGCTGTGCCTGAATGAAGAAGCAGGAAAGATTATGTAACGAGTATATAATCTATATAAGGAGGGTTCTGGGAATCAGGATTTTATATTCCTAATTGATGAACATTCAGACTGGACCACTATAGTCCCATGAGAAATTCAAGTTGATCAACGGGATGTCTTCTGAAGTAAATGTAAATAGAAGGATAGGCTGAGTTTACTTGCTGACTGATTCATTACCAACAGCTCATCCAAGTCTAATAAATGTAATAGGAAATGTAATATGGGGCCCAATCCAAGGTGCTAGTTAAGCTTTTATTTGGCTTGAAAAGAATTTGTGTCCACTGCCACATACTGATTAGATTAATTTAGATAAGTTGTACCTAGAATTTGGAGTCGAGGGAAAAGAAGAGAAAAAA
>WAAD01024764.1:175-21983 GCA_013389945.1 Fregata magnificens
AGAAACTACAGAACAGAAATAAATGAGAAATAGTTGTCTTAAAGGGCAAGGTTGGGGGAAGACTACAGAAGATGACCAAGTGGAGAGGCAATGATTTCCTTCTACGATACTTAGGAGGTTCAGGAGTGGTGTCATATGGTATGTTAATAAGGTGCAAACAAAGAAAAGAACTATTAGGATAAAACTAGGGATAAAGCAACTTTAACTGTTTATCTATTCCCTTATCTCTGTCTCTTTGACTACACAGAGATAAAAAGTGTAGAATAAACCCCCAAAAGGAAGTCTGATTTTTTAACTTTCTTAAGAGTAATAATGCTGAAGAGCATAGTCCAGAAAATAACCCTGCCCTGTTTTCTACAGATGTAGACCTCCAGTTTATTGTCGATTTAACTGATGGCTAGTGAATCATTCAAAATTATTTATTCCTTATTCCATATATTTATATGCCTTTCTATTGCTTACATACATTCAGAGAACCACTGATGTGGAAAAAAACCCCATACTGCATACATGTTAAAGCAGTCAAGTAATATATAGAAATTGAGAAATTTGGAAGTATATTTTGATAAAGTTTGACTCCTTGACAATGTAGCGCTAATGAATTCTAATTCTAAGTTTTGTGTGACTTGGTCTGGAAGGATTTTCCCAAATTCTCTCTAGCTTGAATACAGACTAGCAGTTCTGCATCTCTTATTTTAAGCCTTCTGGCTGTTGTGTTAAGACGTCTTTATATTCTGAGTTCCATATTGCACCATATTGGGTTTTTTGGTATAAAACAATTGTATTTGTAGTCACAGTCTGTAGAGCAAATACATCATGTACATGGTCTAGGAGCAGGGCATCAAAGTTGTATCTGTAACATGACTTCTATTCTGTAAAATACTTTATACTTATGACAACTCAACTTTAACGAAAAACAAGTGGACTAAGAGATAAGTAAAAGGGTAGTAAGGTTCTTTTTTATAGTATTTGATATTTTGTATAAATAGTACAGTTAGTAAAATTAGAGAGCACCTAAAACAATAAAAGCAGTTAGCAGACATTATACCTGCATAGGAAAATCTTTAACCCATTTAACTGTGCTTCAGGTTTACAATTTTTATTTTTATAATGACTTATAATTCTCATTGGATTAAGACAGGAGTTTTCACAGAATGCTATGGACTTATCACAAAAACAGTTTCTACTGTTTTGAGACAAGCTTTTAAATTCAAGAAACTTCAAGATTGGGGTTCAGTAATTTAAATACATTCCTATGTAAATCCCACATGTAATGACAGCCAATTAAGTTACTTTACACAAGAGTCATCATTCTAAAATCTGGCAAATAAGGATTTTATGTTTTTGTGAACTTTCAGCAAGTGCATTTTTTGGACCACTCTTCCTTTTTTACAGGCAGTTAATAGATCTGTCATAGAGTTTTAAGAAGTCTGTCTTGCTGTAAGTTTTTTCCATACTATTGTGAACTTTGAATTTTTTTTTTTTAATCTGACTAGGGGATTTGCCATGTTTCTAAATGTTATACTAAATTTGAAGACATTTGTTTTGCAGTTACAAAAATATCTACCGTGAACTGGAGCAGAATATCAAAACAGCAGATGCTGTTGAAGACTTGCGGTGGTTTAGAGCTAATCAAGGTCCTGGGATGTCAATGAATTGGCCTCAGTTTGAGGTAAGGTCAGAGTACTTAAAACCCAGACTTGTTTTGTCTATTTTTTCCTCTTTGCTTTTTGTCATATCCTTTCTAGTGTAACTCTTATATTCAGGCTTCCAGCAGTGAAGTTTTTTGTTTTTACGAGTCATAGTAGTTTTCTTTTCTTGATTTCCATTGGGCTTTCCTCATCCTCCAACTTTTGGAGGTGATTGTATCAGGCACCTATTTAAAGAGAAAAGGGGTAAAACAGAAAACTCTGTAGTGATTTTTTTTTGTTGTTGTTTTTAAGCTGAAGTCATTAGTAAGCCATGGTTTAGTTGATACACCTCTGACACCTGTATATGTTATCCTGTATGTTTTACTTCTCCCCTTTAGTGTCAGACTTCAATTTGAATCTCCTTGCTGTTAGCAGGTAATTATAGTGTAGGCAGCAAAGACCTTGAAAAAGTTTGAACTAAATACCTTAGTCCTGAAAATTGGTATTTATAAGTCTTAACTTGTTTTTTCAATACTGTTACATTAAAAAAAGTTCCACCTTTTAACCAGTTCGTAATTTTATTGCTGAATGCCATCTCCAAAAGAATGGCCTTTTTTTAAGTAGTGTTCTGCTAACATAGCCTACAAGAAACAAGTACCAAAATGTATTAGTGCAGGTCATACTACCAGAGTATCAAATAGCTGGAATTGGGAAGAGTTTGTCTGACCAGAATCAGGGGCTTAGTTGAAATAATTTCTAGGCTTTAAATTAATGGAGCGGAAGCATGAACTCTGGAGTGTTCACTGTTCCCTTATTAACCATAATGAAAAATATCACTTGTTTTTAAAATATTGAGTAACTTTAGATTAGAAGGTTTGAGGAAGAAAACTCATAATAGTACTGCAGAATTTCTTTGCCTGAAACGCTGAACTACAGTTACTTCTGTGTGGGGAAATTACCATCCTTTTTCATAAGCATTATAATTAACAGATTAAATACTGTTGTTACTACTTTTCTAATCAAGTTTTTTCTCATTTACATGCTACAAGGATGACGTAAGTAAAAAAAAAAGTCATGATCAAATGAATATGAAATTGCATTATAAACTGCAAATATGCTTAGGTCAGTGGTCTTTAAACTATGGTAACTCAGAAATCCAGTATGTATTTGTGCAAAGTTAAAATAATGTGGTATCTCTGAAAAGTTGGCCAGAAATCACTTAAGACTGACCGACTGTGCTAAATGTATAAACCAGTAGTAATAGCTACTCACAAAATCTTAGTTTCCTGTTAAAAATACTTATCTCAAATGCTATATTTTGTATAGCAAACTATCTCCTGACTTTTATTTTACCTTTAAGGCTTCTGAGACAAAACATATCTCAGCATAGGATATTTGCTTGTGTCCAGTTTGTTCTCTGTTGGTTCCTGCTTTTTATCAGTATCCAGCTTAGTTTGACTTGATAGGTAGAAGTTCTGTTTAGGTCTCATCATGCCTGTCCGTCTGCTTTCTGAAACATCTCAATGGTTCAAAACATCAAGGAGGGGATACTTTACAAATGGCATTGTGAGTCTTGTCAACAGGTGTGTTGATTTGAGCCTTAACTCTTATGGATAGCTTTTAAGGATGATAAATTTCACTAAATCTAGAGTGAAGGACCTTAAGTGCTCAAATCTTAGGGACAGGAGAAGTGATATACAATGAGTTTAAAAATTACCTTCGTAAGTCATTCTTGGAGCACTTCTTGAGAAGTAAACCCTGTCTTAAATTAGATTATAATGCCTTTTAAAATTAAATGTAAGCTTTACCTTTTAAAGCCAGATGTCTTGGCATTATTTGAAACAATGAGCCCCCTCGGTACAACTTTTAAAGAGCTGCACTGGCCAACTCGTTTGATTTCTCCAGTTGTCTGCCAGATGTCTCGTATTTTAAGTCTTTTCAAGGTGTTCAGAATACTAAGTGGGGAAGTACAGGTAACCTTGGGATTTTGCGAGTAGCGCAGATATCTGTTTGCATTGCTAGGGTAGGAACTAGATGGGAACTATAACTGAAACATTTAGAGTAACTTATCTTTTTAATAATTATTTGTACTGTTGTATGTAGATGTATGTTCCATAACTCAGTCTGAAAATTAAGTGATAATTACTTGTTCAATTAAATTTCTCAATCACATTTTGCATTCATTGATAGGATTGGTCTGCAGATCTGAATCGCACTCTCAGTAGAAGAGAAAAGAAGAAGGCTTCGGATGGAGTGACTCTGACCGGCATTAATCAGACAGGAGATCAAGTTTCACAGCCCAACAAACATAGCAGGTATTTTTTTTGTGTGCCTAAAAAGACTATTTAGAAAGAATTGTTATCTTCAAGTACACTAAGCTCTATGGGATCAAAAAGTCACTGTCCAACCAAATGTTAATTATCTGTGAGCATTTTTAGTGATGTGTTTCTGCAGCTAACAAAATACTTTGGGAATTATTCTCCATTTTACAGTTCTCTTTCCATTGGGAATTAAAAGAAACAAAACTTCATGAGAAACCTAGCTTTCTGTAGCTAATCTGGTAGTTAGTCTGTTGCTATCTTCCCATCTCTAGAAATGACAGTTATACTTTGAAATCTTAGCTTGCAAAACATTTAGTCACTTCAGAATTCTGGATGTGATTTAATACAAAACTGTTAACAGCAGCTGCTTTAGAAAGGAATAAAACTGGTTAGAAAAACTGCACTGCCTTTTATTGCAGGCAGTAAGAAAAAGAAGTCATGGTCCATGAAGGATATTCTAATTCTGGAGGAATGTATTGTATGTGAGACTTTCTGAACTTTCTTGGGTCTTATGCTACACTTGATAGATGTTTGGGTTTTTGTTTGTTTGGGTTTTTTTGGCTGGAGAAGGGGTCTGCTAAGAAACTGCTTAGTGGGACACCAATGACAGTGTTCTACTCTTAAACAGATAGGGTCGCCATAATGCTCTTTCTTTTCCAAATTAGCAGTCTTAGTGTCCAGAGTAACACAGTGCAGTCAGTACAATCAAGTTACAATCCCTTTGAAGATGAAGAAGATACTGGGAGTACTGTCAGTGAAAAGGAGGACAATAAGATCAAAAAGTTGGTGAAACGTTGTTTTTTTAATTGTTTTCACACTTGCACTTTCTCTATCCAGGGTTTTCTATTTTTGGTTTCTATACCACTATGCCGGTCAGTGCATGAAGTGCTTTTGAGAGGTTTTGTAAGCAACACTGTAACCTAACTTGTCTTTCCTAACAGATGCCCTATCTGTTGCCTTGATCTTTGGTTTGAAACTACTAGGGTTATTGGCAGTTGCTAACAGAATTGCTGGTTGCTTTTTTCCTTCATTTACCAGTCCTACAAAATGTTAAAACTGATGGGTTTTTTGTAGTGGAACTGCTTCTGGAGCTTTACTGCTCTGTGTGTTCTTGCTGAATAAATCTGCTTTTATGATTGCTTTCTTTTTATTTAGGACCTTTTCAAACAGCTGCCTGTTACCTCAGTATACACACTAGGGATGTCATACCACTCTCTTAAATGGCATGTGCATGCTCAACAGTGAACTTTTCTTTAAATGATCAAGTTGCAGTATAATGAAGTTTCTTTATTGGTGGATTGCAACATACAAAAAGTGTTGAAAGTTAATGTAGAGGTACATAGAGATTTGGGAGGAAGGTTCTGCAAAACAATTTAAACGTCTTATACTAATCCAGATAATCCCTCTCATCTACTACCTGCATACCTTTTACCTTTCCTAGAGTAAATAATCCCATGTATCATATATATTTCTTGATAAGAGAAGTTTTTTGGAGTTTGTGGGGAGGCTGTCTTTGATATCTTTTTTTTTTTGCCTTTTTCTGGCTTTGTAAATGTATTGCAAGAACGTTTGGGTGGTTGGTTTGGTTTTTTTTTTTTGAATGAGGCATTGTTAGCTAAAGATAAGCGAGAAGATACCAGAAATAAAGTTTCAAAACTGGGCCTTAGAGTTTAAGCTTAATTAGGGGAACTGATATCTTAGTGGTATTTCTGATCTCCTATTTTAAGAGCAGAAAAGAATAATGTAAAAATTGTTTTCAGTGTTAGCAGCTATGAAAAAAACCAAAGCTACCCTACAGATTGGTCTGATGAAGAGTCCAACAATCCCTTCTCTTCCACTGATGCAAATGGAGACACCAATCCATTTGATGAAGATACCTCTCCTGCAATGGAGGTGAGAGTACGTGCCCTCTATGACTATGAGGGCCAAGAGCAAGATGAACTCAGCTTTAAAGCTGGTAAGTTTACAGTGTTCACTTAAAATATTTATCAAAAGGAAAAGGAGGGGGGGAGGAGTTTTTTTTCTCTTCAGCTTTTATTTTCTGAAGTCACCTGTTTCTCTGAATATACAACTCCACTTACAGGATCCTATTTAACAGTTACCCCTCCTGATAGTGCTTCTTAGTATCCCCTGTTTGGAAGCACTGACTTCTAATCTGTTTGGGATGTGTTGGGATGCATCTATTTGGGATATTCCTTTCTTACTGTCTTGTGTTAAACAAAATGAGCTGCGGCACTGAAAATCTTATCTCCTCCTTTTCTTAGTTGGTGACAGTAACAGCTGCTGCTTTTAGCTGTCTAGAAATGCTAATCTTAAAACAATATCTAATCAACTGATATGTTTTCTGTTTAAACTGGAAGCATCCCTTTTTTGGCCTCCAACTTCCTACACTGGTAACTTTTTAAGGTTGAAAACTTAGCCATGGATAGATAGTTGTGGGGTTTTTTTCCTCTCTCTTTCCATCCCCCTTCAGCGTATGTTAAGCACAGTAACTGTCTTTACCTGTTTATTTTTTTTTCATCTTGCATTATATTAGGGTACGCTTACTATACATATCCCTTTTTAGGATGTTGTATTTCCCTTGAGCCATAAACCCTGCACCTTTTTTACCTCACTGCCATAGGAGTTGAGACAACAGAATAGAGGCAACTGACAGGAGAGACCCATGCCACAGTATGTTTCCACACATACGAAGCTGGCACAAGGGTATGATGGCTGCACGCCATGGATGCTGCTGCCTCCAGTGTGCCTGGGCTAGTTCTACCAGCCGTTGTCCGCTGAGCGAGTGTCTGGGCAGTTTACTCAGGCCCCGAAGTAGGAGACGTCAAGTTTTTCATAATCTGGCCAGCCTGGAGGCAGCACCCTCTAGTGATGAAAGGTGAAATCTACACCCTGTCCATGCCTTTCGAGCTCTAATTTCAGCCAGGTGTTCCACTGTCTTGCCCAGAATTGCACATGAAAAGTTTACCAACCAGGAATTCCAGAACAAGATTGCATGAGCAGTTTAGCAAAAGCAAACAGAACTTCTGTTTGTGAAAATGAGATAGGCAATCTCATTGCTCTTGTCTCTTCCTGTTTGCTTGCCATTTACTCCCTTTTCCTGTAATGACTGACTTAGTTGTAGAGGAAAAACAGGATTCAAGTGTTGAAAGTTTGAGAAAACTTTTGGTTCTACTTCCCTTTCAGCTGGGGTTCGTAAGAAGTATGCTACTTCTACACCATTTGCAGTGGGTCTTAGATGGATGTTGGGGCTTAAAGTTAACATGGTAAACAAGTCAATGATGTAGCTAATCAGTGAACTGCTAGATTTCCATTCTGCTTATGGAGAAAGGTGGTGCTCAGAACAGTGTATTTCCAGGTCATACTCTAAATGCAGTTTGTGGTTTTTTAAACCAAAAAGCCCCAAACTCAGGTGGTGGTGGCTCTTCTTCTTTGTAGACAAGTATTGTAGGCTTCCAGAGAGGAGGAATGGGTTGGTTTGTCCATTAACTTTGCTGAATTGTGCCCTGACAGAAGGACAGTACTAACAAAACATCTGGAGCTTTCTCTGGAATGCACAGCAGCTAAAATTATTCTTCATTCTGTAGACTTTAACTGCTCCTTTTTTCTCAGCAGGGGATGGAAGTGTGCTAATCCTCTTGAAAAATATGTATTGTGCCTGTCAAGCAACAGGATGGCATTCCAAGGGTTTACAGTAATGAGCCTTTCAGTGGCAAAACTATGCAATGTTTATACACACAGTTGTAATGGTTAAAAACAAAGTTAGGCATTCTGTGCTTTAGGAGCAGCTGTGTGACTTGCATTAAACTATTTGAACCAAGTGGTTCTCAGTGTGAGGTCTGTAGAAATAAAGTACAGGAAGTATGAACTGTAAGAGATGTGTGTAGGCTTAACTTAAAAATAGCTTAATACCTTTGAAGGAAGAGCATTAAAGTACTTTTTAACACCAAATTACATGATTGTATCGATCATAGGAAAGGGATCACATGCTGGACTATGAATCCCCTTACAGAAGCTGAATTATAGAATGGCTACAGTCAAACTTACTTAGATTTTTAGGCAGAAGTATTGGTGTGACTAGGTTGACACTGAACATACAAAAGACTAAGGAAAAAAAAAATCATCAGGTCATGCAGGAGCCAATTTAAAATGTACTTGCTCCTGTGCTCCTATGTAGACTATACCTAGACTCCTAAGCAGCTGTCAGCAGAGGATTAATGCATTTTAGGGATCTGTTTAAATGTACCTGGATATTCTCAGAGGGGATTTCCTTGGATATTCAAAGAATTTGCCTACAAAGCTTTTGTGATCACTTCTAGGTACATGCTGTATTATATATGCTCTGCATAGGGTCCATTAAATGTACTTTAATACATGAAACTCCTTTTTATTAGTGGAATACTTTATACCTCTGTCTCTTTTTCTTGGCAAGCAACTGTGGGAGGCTTCCAAAGAGGAAGAATAACTTTGTTTATTCATATCTTATGAGAGGTTTTATAATCGTGTAACAGGATGGGACACAACCATCTACCATGTCTATCTCACCCTACTGTGTCTCTGCCATGGCTGAGAATAAATATCTACAGTAAATGTAGACCATGCAATGTTGTCAAAATGTGCTAGTGTATATGCTATTTTTATCACAGTTGTTAAAGACTGTTTTAGTTGTAACTGTTGTGCAGATGACACTTAAAAGTGGTAATATTTTCATGGATCTCCAAGATCACTGAGTTTCCAAGTCCTAGCAGTTAATACAAGTGCAACTGCATTGGGGCTTACTGTTAATGCAGTGTGGCTTTGATAGTCATTTTTTTCACTCTTTATTAAAACACACTTCTATGAAGTGGCAGGAAAGCTTGAAATTGTATGCTCTTATTCTGCAGTGCTAGAAATGGTGGAAAAAATTGTAACATGTCTCCATAAGCCAAGTCCATAGTACCAAATGTTTGTTCATAATGTTCTTTTGTTAGTTACCTGGTAAACTTACAAATGAGAGGAGATGAGGCTTTAAACTTTTTTAGCTAACAGAGGAGCTATAGAAGATACATCTCTGAGATGATTTAATATGAAGCGTGTCCATTTCTACCAAAGAACTGATAGTCCCTAGGCTAGTTTTTGTTCTCTTAAACGATACCAAGACTGTGTATTTATAGCCATTTGGGATGGTATTAAGTGATTAATATCTTCAGCATGTATTTCCTATTGCTAACTGAGATGAAACACAAATCAGTTTTATCTAGAGAAATAATTTGACACAAATAAGTTGTACATGAGGAAATAATTGTTATTTAGTCTGGCATTTTTTTGCCTGGCTGAGGTGGACATTTGCTGATATACAGCATCTTGGAGTCTGCAGACTCTCTAATGCTAAAGAATTTCTTGAGGATGTAGAAGATTAGGTGTGAGTGGTAGTCAAAATGAGGTTATGTTATAGTTCATAAATAAAGGCTATGTTACAGTTGATAAAAGTCTGAATGGATAATCGGTGTCAGCTTTTGCTGTGTAAGTTAGCAAGCAAATTCTTAAGTTATTTTTTCTGGAGCTACAACATCAGCTTCCAGCAATATAAAACTAGAGCGATAAAAGGGAAGGTTAAATCCCAATCCTTTTATTTCTTAAAAAGATGAGGAAAGGAGAGAGATGTAACAAAGTGTAAGGTATAAGATTCTTCTAAATCTTTCTACATCACAACTTGGTAGTGGAATACTGAAAAGCTGCAAGTATACTTCAAGAGAATTTTACTGCTGTGTCTTAATGTTTGTAGCATTTTCCTCCTTATGTTCCACAAACTCTTAGAAGAGTATATATTGACAGTAAGCCTCATGAAACATTTATTTCACTTGCACCGACATTTTGTTGAAGGTCAAAAATGTGGTATTATTCTGCTTGTTTCGAGGTAGTTGTACTATCCACAACTATCTTTGTTCACAACCTTTAGATACAAGGGAGTCTTTGATCTTATAGTGAAATAACAGTGTATATAACTTCAAAAGTTCGCATTCTTTATTGTGCTTTAAAAAATTCTATGACGTTTTTGAAATGCCATCAATGTAAAGTTTTAGTTTCAAAGTAGCTTGCTGCTTCCTATTTTCTTGAAATGGGGGGCCTTTCATCCCATATGTAAATCTCCAAGTGGTATTCTTAGTATCAAAAGCATGAAGAGCAAAGAAGGGAGGCTTTCTACTGTGGCCTGGGGTGGGCAGGGGAAGAAAAGCAGCCATGTAGATAACTGTCGTATCTTCCTGTTGTTACTTAAAAGGTTACAGCTTGTTAATGATGTTCCTTCTTCTTGCAGGGGATGAGTTAACTAAAATGGAGAATGAAGATGAGCAGGGCTGGTGCAAAGGTCGTCTGGACAATGGACAAGTTGGTTTATACCCAGCAAACTATGTAGAACCAATCCAGTGACAAAGGACAAAGTCAATACAGAAGTGTTACAAAAGCTCTGTGGGCCTGTATAGTATATATTTAAAGTGAGAGGAAGCTGAATGATGTATAGAGTGTATATATTTTAATGAAAAGGCGGGAGCTTCATACTGAAATCATGGTGATTTAAAGACAAAAGTTTGAACTAATAATTTAGCATTGTTTTCACAACTTGTGCACAATGCAAGGGAAAGGGGTTAGGTTGAAAAAAATAGTATGATAGGAAAAATACTTTTTAATCTTTTTCTTCCCACATGGTCTGTTATTGTGAATCCTAGACATTTTTGCATTTTCTATGCTTGTGCCTCATCCTACCCTAGGTATGTGGCTTACGCTCACTTTTGTTTAATCAGTTATTTTAAGTGACCTTCAGTAACTTGCAACTTGAATTTTAAAGATTATTGTAGTTAATTTTCTATTTGTTCTTAGCAACGTCTGAAAGATGCAGTATTTTTTTATTTAAATGCTATGTAGTTAAGCACCTTTTTGTATGCTTGGATTTATCAATTAATACTTAAATTATGACATAGATTTAGTCACCAGTTGACTGAATGAAAACTCCTTCCATGTTGTAGTAATCTTTCTATGTTGTCAGCATGGCTTGAAGTTGTAAAACAAATACTGTATTTAAAAAGTATCTGTTACATAGGGTTATTTGTAGCAGAGATATCTGCAGGTGTCATGGGTTGGGATTCTATTATGAATGTTGTTTACGTGGTTTGACACTTAAACTAAGAGTTTTCCATCTAGATCTTAAATGGCACTCAAAAGAAAGATAAATTATGCATAAGCCCCAGAATAGTAGCTATTTCCAGCACATGTTTGCAGGGAAAAGAAATAATCTCCTTTAAACTGCTAATGATTTTTGGGTGATTTGAAATGTTAAATCTGTGAAGACTGATTTTTTGAACAGAGAAGACTGTAAAATAGACGAAATGCTTTTTATTAAGAGCCTATCTATGTTGTGTATATGTACATATAATTTGATATTCCAAAATATAAAGAGCATGGCTATTAGTTGTCAAGCCTTTTGATGTCAATAAGATTTAGACTGTTTTAAGAGTTTAAATTATAGGTATATTTAAATCTGCTTTCCTGCCATATTCATTACTGTACCATAGACAAAGTATTCTGTGATTAGATTTTCAGAAGTACAGTAAATACACTAACATACTCAAAATTAGTATTTGTGGATAAATTTGTGGGTCAAAAGATAAACTAGCTTTAGTCCTTACATGGATTATTGTAGCAGAACACTGTAAAATCTACATTTGTTTGCAGTTAAAACTCGGTCATATGTAATAATGTCAAATAGTATGCATTTGTGACACTTAAAACTGGGTTGTAAAATTACAGCAGATTTGTGTTTAAAAAAAACCCCAAACAACCCTAAGTATCAGGTAAGTAGATATGCTATGTTAGGAAGCTACACTGTAATGAAGCTAACAAATCTATTCTGAGTTAACTATAAAACACTGTTGGTAGTCTTGGACTTTATCGTTTGCTTTTTTGAGCTTATAGATATATTTAGTCATCATTTTCAAGGAATCAAAATGTGCAAGCTTAGAATGTGGATGTATGTATGTGTCTGTCAACGATAACTTAACATAATTGTTCATCCACAAGATGGTTACTAAAATTGTCAGGAATTACTGGTTTGGGTCTCTGTATTGTAAAATATTTTAGAAAACAATAAAATCTGTTAATCTCTTAAATACGCAGAATGCAGCTGTTACTATTTCAATGTATGTGAAAATAGTCTTATGAACGAAATAATCTGTGCATTTCATTGCAATTCAAGGTGACAAAATCTGTATTGTCTAAAAGAGCTATAAGGAGGAGTATGACATTAGTGACATTGTGCTGTTAACAAAAAAGGGGAGGTGCAGTGCACAGGGACTCTTGGCAAGGCATTCCAGCAAAATATTTATGGAAGAAGAGGAGACCATGTCTTTTATGGGTATGCAAAATCTACTGTGATGCTGCTTTCTGTGGTATAGTCAAGTCTGGTACAGCTTGGGTATTTTTTAATAATATCTGAATATTTTCTGCCTTTTGTGAGAGTCTTCTTGTTGACTGGCAGTGATTAATGTAGTAGTGTTTGTGATGACTAGCTGAAAGTTTTGTCTTGTCTCCCCCACCAATACTGCATCTTTTAATCTAAAGTACTAGTTTTTTATGCTGAGTGTCCAATTTGGTGAAGGCACCATAGAATCCAAGTGGAAGGGACCAAGGGAGGTCTCTAACCCAGTGTCCTATTTAAAGCACAGCCAACTCTTCATTCAGACCAGGTTGCTCAGGCCTTTGAGCTAGTCTGGAAAACTTGCAAAGACTGATTTCATAAATTCTCTGTTCAAACTGTTACAATGCGTAATTATAATATTTTTTTCCCCATTTTATTTGCGGTTAGAACCTACCTTATTGCAATTTATGACCGTTGTGTGTCGTTCCGCTGTGCTTGGATGGAGCCTGGCGCTGTCATTTTGATAGCCTCCTTGTAGGTGCTGGAAGGCTGCTGTTGGGATCCCCAGACCCATCTCTTCTCCAGGCTGAACAAGCCACATTCCCTCAGCCTCTCCTCGCAGAGCAAGTGCTCCATCCCCCTGACATCCCTCCACTGCACTTGCTCAAGTTTATCAGGATCTTGTACCGAGTGCAGGTGAGGAGGGTGTCCAAAACTGTACAAAGTCTTCCATCATACTGAGTAGCAGAAGCTAATGGCAAACTTATCAAACATTTAAAAAATAATAAAGCATTTTTAAGAAGTTATTTGACTGCTAACAAACAAGTATAAATCATAGGCCATTTTAAGTGCTTGAAACTCTTGAAACTCTTCATTTCAATGAGAACTTCGGGAAACAGACTTGGATTTGGTCAAATGAAAATGACTAGTTTCATCCTCATTTTGAATGGACAGCTGTTTACCTTGCACAGATTAATTCAGTTGAGAATTTTGCTTTAAGAACATGGATCTTATCTCATTATCTAGTATACAGAGTTTGAATATACTCATCATAGCCAAATGTAGAATGAGAATGCAAGGGACTTCTGGAGGCTACCTAGCCCAGCCAGGGGACCTCAAAGCAGGTCCAGTTAGAGCAGGTTCTTCAGGGCTTGTCCAGCTGAGTCTTGAACGTCTCCAAGGATGAAGAGTCCACCACCTCTGAGCAACTTGTTTTAGTGGCTCATCACTTTCCCTGTGAGGAATTTTTTTCCTAATATGTACCAGAATTTCTCATGTTCCCTCCTGCGCTTCCCTTGTGCACCTTTAAGAGTCTGGCACCATCTTCTCTATGCTTTTCCATTAGGTAGCTTTAGCCTGTCCCGTTGAGATGGAGTAAGTCTGTGCAGGTACAAGACTCTGCATTTGCCTTTGGTGTTCGTGAGGTTCCTGTCAGCCGGTTTCTCAAGAGTTGAGCTCCCTGAGCAACAGCCCTCTGTAATCTCTCTAATTTGGTATCATCTGCAGGTTTGTCGAGAGTGCATTCTGACCCATCATCCAGGTTATAAAGACATTAAGTAATATTGGCCCTAGTATCCATCCCTCAGGAGGTCAGTTGGGTTTTGTATGCCCAAGCACAACCCTTTGAGCTTGACAGTCCAGACAATTTTCTGTCCAGTCTATTTAGTCACCAGTTTGGCTGTAAGGATACTATGGGAGGCTGTGTCAAAAGCCTTGCTACAGTTAGTTAAAGTAATGAAGCCTGTTGAGCAACAGTAGAGAAATTTTCCTCGTAAGTTTATCCTGGGTTTAAGCAGCTATACTTCACTTTCACAGGATTAAACTTAACAAGGTATAGAAGGAGAATATGATGCTCAGAATGTAATTTCTCCCCATCCTGTCCCTTCTGTTTCCTTTAAAATTCTGAAGGCAAATAGTATGTTCAAAACTTACTATTGTGTATTTGCTTGTACTGATTGAACTACTTGAACATTACTGTAACCTTGAGCATGTTTCAACCTTACAGCATGAGAATACTTGCCATTTGCATAGTATTGAATGCTTTGAAAACACATAGTGCCTTGTTTCACAAAAGCTGTTGACTTTTTAATCTGGATATTTGCAGTGATCACTTAACTAAGTAGGTGCTTTGTCTTTTTTTAGTGTAATATTGGTATTTATTTCCAGTAATTGATAACACTGAATTCGTCTAGTTAAAATAGAATAGCAAGAGAATCTTTTCAGGAAAATAACAGGCTATTTTATTAGAGAAGGTGCAGAGGTTAGCAGTTCCTGATGCACAGTCCAAAGTAATATTAAAATTCCTCTTAATTTGTTGCCTCTGAGGCTGAGAGCTTGACAGCAAAATTTTGAACACAATCTCCCCAAACTGCCTCTTAATTTACTTGTAAGCTATAATATGAAAATATGTATATTTGCTATATACATACAAGATGCCAAAAGCAAAGCTATACCCTCAGTGTAATAAACCAATCCATTGCTATTGTATCTTTTTGAGATGTCTGTGAAGTTGGTCTGATGTACTAAAACTGTTCTCACCCTGGCTGAGCTGACTTTTCTTTGTTCTCATGTCTTCTTTCTTCTAATTGTCTTTATTTGTAACACTTGCAAAGCAAAAATTAAGGCAGACTTCATGTTTGGAGATAAATAGAAATACTGAGGCTTCTAGTGGGAAATCAGAGCAGACAGTAAATGAGATGGTTTTGTACTAATCTGATATGATTTGGGTGATTTTTAAAATAACATTTGTGTTAGCTCTATATTATCGTGAAACAAAGAAGAAAAGGGAGAGAATAGAGAATGGTATACTGAAGGTTGGATGTCCAGCAGCAATATCTCCTGTTCTCCTGGAGTTGCCTCTGTTTTTAAAAATAAGGTTACATAATCATTTTCTTATTCTTTCTCCAATCTTTCTGGTTTGGCAGAAAGTTGTTCGTTTACCTCACGACAGGGAGCTTGCTAATTGTGGCTGAAAGCATACCTAGTGGTCAATTTGAAGAGCTGCAGATTCTGTTCCTGAAATGAGAGAATACAAGATAATCCCACTTCTGTTGGAATACTTTTACTTCCTCATTTTGTTTGAACTAAAACATAAACTGCAATTTCAGAACCTAAGAAGGGTTGTGTGGTAACTACTGCAGTAGACAATACCTTCAGTGTGTTTGACACCTAGCTCAGTATGTATCATCATCAGCCGGCTTTACTTGTTTTCTCCTGTTAGAAATTCAGATTCCTGTGTGATACTATATTATATACTCTATATTTTTTTATATATATATACACACTATATATTTAGCACAAAATTTCAAAAATACTTTAGGTGCTTCTTGAACCTTCCATTCAGGGGAGAGTACCTACGTACATCTGAAACTTTTACTGAGCACCTGTCCACATTTCAGAAGGTGTAACCTCTTCTCTAAGAATGACTATAGTAGGTCGGACGAGGTCTGTGCCAGCGGTATGTAGTGGGTGCCTTGGAAAGAGTGTAGGCACAGGACAACATATATACTTCAGCCATATTATTTTTGACTTTCAATGATCTGTGTCTTTGGTCCTATGAAATAAGAAAAATTTATTCCTTTCCTCAATAATTTTGAAAATTCAGTTCACTGCTTTGGCAACAACTGAACATCACACTATTTATCTGTTCATACAGATCTAAATGAAGTAGTTCAGAAAAGAGAACCTGTGATTAATTCCAGAAAGAGAACCAGTAATGTTCGTTCTTAGTAGTAGCTAGCTCTGACCCCATTAGAGAGGTTCAGACTATATTTTTATTTTGCATTGGACTTTGAAATTCCCTTGTTCCTTTATCTGGTCAATCAGTACTGTACAAGATCCTTTTGCAGCTGTTTTCCACTTCTGTGATCATAAGTAATTTAATATCAATAAACTGCCACCTTTCTACTTGCCCTTTTTGTAGATCAATACTCAAATCTACAAGTCCAAGCATGAATCCCTCTGGGGGACACAGTGGTAACCTCCCACTTTTTATTACTGTAGTCAGTAACTGATTTAATTTAATTTCCTGATTATTTCCTTTATTTCATGGCAGTTTACTTCAGCTTTTATGAGGGACATTAGCATGAACTTTTTGAAAATCCAAGTCACCTGTTACCTCAGCTAGATCACCTTTCTCCATGACCCATGAAATCTCCAACCCTGTGAGGTAAACAACCATACCAGTTGTGAAGTACTATGATGATAGGTATTTCTAGAAGTCCTATGCAGAAAACACTGGAATCTGATTGCCCTGGCATAGATGAAATGCTATCATGAAATGTAGGTGGGTTTTGCAATGGGATGCTACCTCCAGCTGTAGCTTTGCAAGTCCCTTGCATTGTTTATACAAACGGGCTTACCTCAGCACAACTGAGTATTGAGTATGCAGAGGGGTTGTCTGTAAATTACAGTATAGTAACTTTTTGGCTTTGTACTGGGCCATGTTGTTGAGACGTAGACCACTTTGAAGAGTGGGAAGCTCCAAGAAACGTCACCTGTGTGAAGTGGTTATGCTTCTTGATGTTATCAGTACAAACAATGCATTAGTACTAAATAAAAATGTATTATTGATGTGTTGAACTGGTTTCAACTGGTTTTTAATGTAGTTACTAAACTTCATTTCCATATTGCGGGAGTAGGCATTTGGATGCTTGATCTTTCTGTTCTAGAGAAGATATTTTCTGTATGGATTTTTTGTACTGGAATGGTACATGTCTGGGACTATGAGGCTTTGCATCATTTGCAGAAGGAGGCTGGCCTAAAACTTCTTGAGCTACAACTTTCATGAGGCAACGCTGTCATCATGCACAATATAGCTGTGAGCAGTGACAAATTTTGCTCAGTGTGACCAAGTTTTCCAAAGGACATCAAGCACAATTCATATGTATCCTCTGCTTCTAAGGGAACCTTTGGCACTGGGAGGGTAATGAAGATCTAGCTAGCATGACCTAAACCTATATTCTGTCATTTCTCAGCAGCAACGTGAGGAGAAAGCAAACAATGGGAGACTTGATAACTGGAGAACAGCACTAATAAAATTTTACAGAACTAAAAGCTTTGAAGGTTGGGAATGGCAGCAGATATTTTAGAACTGTGAGACAATAGGTGGCCACTGAACCTGTAATTCCACACAACTCTATGAAGATGCAAGTGCCTATGTCTGGTTATGAAATCAGCCAAAGACCTAGAGAACAGACAGTTCTCGAGAGATCATCCTCAACAGTTATCCTTCTTTGTATTCATGTGTCCTGACAGGACCGTCTGGCAAGATCTGGGAGCCTGAGGGTTTCATTGTGGCATTTGGATAGGTGAGAGTCGGAGAAAGCATTGGAGCAGGTTGCTTTGCCTATGCCCCATCAGCTCACAGAGTAGCTCTGGCACCCAAAAATTGGGTGTCAACAAAGTATTACAGGGACAACCCATCTGTTTCAGGCCTAGCCTGGGCATGCAGAGAAGGGAGTGTTAACACAATCATTCAGGGAGGAGGGCCTCAGGACATCTCCAGTCCAACCTCCTGCTGCAGGTGGAGTCAACACTGAACTAGAAGCAGGTTGCTGAGGGCTTTGTCTGGTTGGGTCCTGAAAACCTCCAAGGACAGAGATTTCAGTTGCTCCGGGAAAACTCTTCCAATGTTTGATTCTCCTCATCATGAAATCTTTTCTTCATATCAAATTGGAACTGTATTCTGGGTTGTTAGTAAGAATAAGAGTCCTTGGGTTTTGATTTGTGAAACAGCAACAGCTAGTGTCATACTCTGGCATGCTGGCAATGAATTGCTCTGCATTTGTACCTGATTACAAGCCCTCTAATATGGCCTATTTAGGGAATGCTGTACTTGCCAGGTATTTGTTTCTGAGGGTATGCATATAGCAGTCTTCCTCTGTGTATGTTTGTCAGACCAGCTGGCATGGAAGCAATTTTTAAATGGTTTGATGTGCACTGGGAATAGATACGTGTATTTTGGACATTCTTGGAAACCACTAGCAAGACATGACATTACTACACTGAGGCATAGCTGGCAAAGCAGCAGTTGTGGTCCACTTTTCTACCACTACTGCTATTCTTTCTCTGTGCCTTCCCTCTTCCTGCAATCCACTCAAACCACAAACTTGCTGCAGAACAAGAGGCCCACCTCTATTCCCTGGAAACATTCATCACCTTTCAGGGCTTATTGTGATGGTTTCCATTATTTAGAATCTAGTTTGCTTCTCCCCTGGGACTGGGCAAGGTCACCATTAAGGGTCAATAAGATATGGAGACTATTTCCAAAATATCTTGAACAAATAGGCATTCTTTCTCATGGACAAAGAAAATGACATCACAACATGCTGTGGATAATGGGACCAGGGAAGGAATCTGTGCTTCTTGCACAGTTTTTTGTCAAGATGAAAATCTGGTGAGGATTGAGGACCTAAGCAATGTCAGACCAGGGAAGTCAGTCTTGCTCACAGTGCTGGTCTGCTACTGGGTCTGGGTAAGGACCTGCATTGCACATAACAGGGGCTTGCCAAAGTAGAAGACACTCCAGTGCCCGATCTACAGGCACCCTTGAAGGTAAGGTTGGGGGGTTTATTTATTTATTTACTCAACGTGCAGACCAGCCAGTGAATTACAAGCACTGCCTTTTCCCTGATGGCAATGGACCAGCTCCTGCCTTCCTTCTACTGTTACCCCCATGCGCTATATTACCTTTCTCCCGCAGCCTAGAGGCGGCTCTAGGATTGCCTCCAGGACCTGCTTACCTCCCTCAGGTTCATAAGCGTGTGCTAAATACTTTTCTTCCGTCTTGTCTAGAACTCATCTCCTAGCAATCAGCTGAGCTTGTAGTCTGCAAGAGCAATCTGTCTAGCCCGCACATCAGCTGAGCTTGCATTCTGCAACCACAGTCTGTCTAGAGCGCACATCCATGTAGTTGAATTGTATGGCCTTAGGATAGAGCCGCTGTGTGAGACCAGGTGGGGACAGTGTAGTGTGTTTCTGAACACTATCAAGGGCTGATATACTTCTTACTTCCTGGATGGAGACTTGTGAGCTGTGTGTGCGAGGTGGCTCTGAACAGCTAGCAGCTTTTTGACATCCCAGGTTGGGAGCAGAGAGGTACCACTTCCTGAAATAGGAGGCCAGCAAAAGACAGAAGAACCAGCCCCCCTATGGGTGTTACTGGCCTGTGCTTCCCAAAGATATACTTTGGGTCTCCTGGGTTGCTGCAGTGGCAGGAGCTAGCTGCCTTTGTGTGCCATTGCCTGGGGAGGCAGCAGCACAGCTGGGGAAAGTATAGAATGATAAATAAGGTCATCCTTTTCTAGGATCATGCCAGACAGATCAATCTTCAGGATGACCTTATTTTTCTGATGTTAGGTGTTCCAATTAACTGGCAAGATTGTACCCCTCCTGCTTTTTTTAACAGTACTTATAAAGCTGATGTCATGGACTCTTTTTTTCCTTTGTGGAAATTTCTTGGCAACTCTTTCTCCCTGTGAGGCCAGCGGCTGTAGGCTGTGATGGCAATCCTCATGCAGTCAGATGGGATTTGGCAAGTATCTCTGGAGGGGAGTGCGCTGTAGGGAGCACCTATGACTACACAGGCAATGTCTCCCTGAAATGTAAGCTTCACTTTGTAATGGGAGGTCTCTTGCTAGGCATTTTTGATCCCAAGTGATTATGAAGGCAGGTGATTATATTTGTTGGCATGGAATAGGCAACAACTGACACTTCTGCAGGCTCAGGTGTTTTAAGTCTAGTCCCAGTGTTACTTGGCTATAGGCATACAGATGGATTTTTGGACTGCTATCCTATGCTTTGATCAGGCTCCCTACCTGTAATAGTGCCAGACTGAACAAAGTTAATCTGGAGTAAAGAGGTTGCTGGCCTGCTGCCAGCAAACGTCCAGACTCTGAAGAGTAACACATTCATGCATTTAGCTGACCATCAGGATAACTAGTGACTGACTCCTGGTGATCAGCAAGGCACCACAAGGCCGGGGCGTGCCTCTGAACTACGAGTGCTGAGGGCCCAGTGCGGGGACAGCCCACAGCATATGCTCTCACAGAAATCCCTGAACCAGTGCTCAAGACCGTGCTCACCGTGTGCCAGCCTCATGCAGTGTGGCCAGAACCGAGGCAGTAACGGGTCTCACCACCCTGAACTACTTCCCCACTGACCGGTAAGAACTGGAGGGTTGTTAGCTTCGATGGGAGACAGTGACCCTCTTGTACTTCAGGCACTGAAGGTGATGCAGGTTTGAGGCCGAGGGGCTGAAGCTAGATTTTCATGCAAAGCCTTGAACTTGACTATTTAGATAGGTAGATAACTCAATCTGTGTCCCTGTTTTTAACAGGTTGGAGCAGACAATCTCTGGAGGTCCCTTCCAACCTAGACTTTTCTGAAAGAAAATGATAAGAGTTGTAGAAATTTTGTCTAAACTGTTTTTTCTGTATATGGATAACTATGTAGTCTTACCTGTCTATGTCAGAAGAGTATGGGAGACGGGGATACAGCCTTGTGAGCCTTGATGGTCTCTGAAGAAGAGTGCTAAGATGCCAAGCTCTGAAGATCCTGCCATGGATCATCTTACCGCTGCTGAGCTGAGTTCTGTAGACCCACATTGTCTTTGCACTGTTTTGCGAGGGCCACCCTTAAGGACTTACGGCCAGCACTGAACTAAAGGTACTGAGGGACCTGGAGTGGCTCCTGCAGGACCTCTGCAGCATCCTGCCCAGTGTTCCAGCAAAAGGGTTCATCTCTGCCTTTGTTGAGCTTTACACCCCAAGTGATAATCCTCCTGTAAGGTGGAGTGTGAGGGAGAGGTGACAGACGCTCTCTGCATGCAACCAAGTTTAGCAGAGTGTGGTTCAGGCACCCAAGGTTTTCAAAGCAGGGATAACCAGTATGTTACATAGTTCCTGATTATATTTCTATTATTCTGTTTCCTGTTCTGAAAGGTTTTATGATTTCAGATTTATGACCTGAACATGCCGCTTTCGAAAGCAATTAAGATCTGTCATCTTTTTGTTCTGTTGGCTTTGCACCAACTCATTTGTCCCTGGCTGTGTAATGCTTGTTGAAGAGAGGGAACAACGGTTTTAACTAGAATTTTTACAGAGCGCTTGCAACCTACTTGTTGAGTCCAAGAGCAGAAACAGCGTAATAACGTCCTTTATCACCTGTCTCGAGGTGAACACTGCTGCTTTACTTTTTCCACACCCAGTGAACGGCGCAGGTGCTGGTGTTCTTCCACGGGTTTTTTTTTTTCTCCCGGGCCCCGCGTTCCCCATTGCCGCCTCGGGCCCCCAGGAAGCGAGGCCGCCGCGGCGTGCCCTCCCCTCCCCCGGCCGTGCCTGAGCCCTCTCACGGCGAAACACCCACCGCCCCAAGCCGGCCGCCTCACACTCTTCTCCCGCCCCCGCGACGGTTAGAGTGCCCAACGGCAGGCGCTGACGCAGCAGGGCCGCTCGTCTCCAGGGCAA
>WAAD01024767.1:1114-44311 GCA_013389945.1 Fregata magnificens
CCCAACCTCGGCTGTGTGGTACGTAATTTTTTTTTAATTGCTTGGATACATATTTACCTGAGCATATCCTGGTTTCCCAGATAAATATGTGTACCAATGCAGAACTCATTATGGTCTGTTTGGATAAATAATCCATATTTTATAACTGTACAGGAAGTAATTATTTTCATATTTTGCTTTCTTTAAGCCAAAGAAATTAAATGCTGTGTGTTCATTCCTTAAAATAAAATAGATGCAAAAGTCGAGAATAAAGTTTTCATTGTTTTGGTAGAAACTGAGAATATTATTCCAGATTTTGATCTTGTGTTTAGCCCAGAATAACTCCATTAAAGTAAACAGTGTTATTCAGGATTTACTTAGATGCAAATGGGACATGAATTTGGCCTCCTCTCCTCACTCTCCCTTACTTCATTGGGAGGTTCCTGTAAGCAGCTTGCACACAATCTTTGCTTTAAATGACGTTGTCACGTGTTTGTCATTTGGCAAAATAAGGTATTTCAGCTAAATGCAGAAATTAACAGATCTGAATTTTATGGTAAGAAAATGAATGTATTATAGAATCGTGGAATGGTTTGGGTTGGAAGGGACCTTAAAGATTGTAGTTACGGTCCCGTATGTGTTAGGGAACTAGAACATACTTTCAAGTTGGATATTTCTGCCATTGTTTTAGGTGATATTTGGAAAAGCTGTGTTGTGTTATCACTGTGCTAAGGTCAGGTTTTCTAACACTTTTAAGCTTAGTGGGGCCAAAGTCAGGCTTGGCATAAATCCATTAACTGCAATAGATTTACACCAGAGATGAATATTGGCTCGTTCTTGGTAAATTTATTTTTATCCAGCTCTTTGTATTTTATGTTAGAAATATAAGTAGCTTGCGTGCCCTCAAACTAATCAGAATAAGAAACAGTTTTGCTTATGCCAAAAAATAGAACTATCGTTTTTCACATTCTTACATTTTTCAAGTAAGATTATATTACTGTGACTTCTGAATTCCTGAAATCTCTCTGGTCTCTGTGACTGCAAGGGCCAAGAGAGGGTTTCAAGGGGAAAATCTGAAACTCTTCACGCAGTATGTTTTGTGTTGTGCATACGAGATACAGTTAACGTTTTGTATGCATGTGATTAGTGTGGAAAAAAATTAATGCAGTCCAGTATTATGATTTATGGACTGAATCTTTTGCCCACTGAACACTTGCCAAAATGAAAATCTTTTTCCCCCCTCTCCTCCTTTGGATATTAGAAACAGCTACTGTTTTTGTTGATCTTTTTAACTTCTGAATAGGCCTATTTCAAGTCATAGCAGCATGGGAGCTCAGATTAATAATATACTTATTCAGCCAGTGATACTGAGTGAAACCATTGCTAGTGTGAGCATGAAGGATAGGATTTCTTTAAATTATTTTCAGGTGCATTAATGCATTTCTGAAAGAAGAATATAGAGATATTTGAAAATAAATTAAATTTCTGTTTATTGATCGTGTTACAGGTGTGTATGAGTTTTAATATCAAGAATTTTTTAAGGTGTTTCTCCTTTTGGTAACTTTTGTACTGTGCTCACTGTCAGTCCGTCCATCAGATGGTTAACGAGAATAAGAGCAAAGAAACTAAGATTAAATCTTGTGCTTTGGACAATGTTTTTGAATTTAGAGGATAAGGTGTATTCCATGCTGTGAAGCATCCTTTCTATCCCACCTACCCTACAGCATCATCTTATGCCAGAACCAAAGGCTAGCGAGGTGAAAGGAGCAAATCCCATAGACTTCTCTTGTGCGTTTGGGTTGGACCTCCTTAGCCCAGAAGTTTGATAGGCATCAGCTTGTGCAAGTTTGGTTTCTAATCTTGTACTGGTTTTGGTATGATCTATTTGGGTATAAACTAGCCCAATTTTCTGCACCTACTGAAGGTGAATCCAAGGCTGACGTACAAAGAGATTTTTTCTCCTGACAGCACAATTTGAGGAGTTTCGGGCCTTTAGAGGCACTGTTGCAATGGAGGTGAGGACAGTTCTTAGCTTCACAGTCCTTTGGCCACCTCTTATCAATTTCTGTGGCATTCATTGCTCAATCCTATCTTTATTTCTTTCTTATCTGAATCGCCTGGTCTGCTCCATAAGGTTTTTCCAATTACTTCATTAACAGAGTTGGTGTTTCTTATCAATTCATTGTCTTTCTCTCAAATGAAATAAGAGTATGCCTAAAAAAGTCTTCATGTGAGTCTGGTTTGTAAGGCAAGCAGGGACAGAGTTTCTTTCAAAAAATACTTAGGTAAGCTGTTTAAAATTAATATTTGTTATTCTACAAAGTTTTGAGAGGGCTCANCCCAGCTTGTGTTTTAGTGCATAGCTTGTATTTTGCTATGCGCTACCATGCAAAATATTATCTGAACTTATTTAAAACAAACCCTAGTGAATAAATTTTTTAACACAGGAACAGCCGTCCTAATTTATTAATTTATTTTAGTTGCAGCAAGCAGCTGAAGTTTCTCAACTGAGAGGAGCTCGAGTCATCTCTGCCGAAGATCTCCTGTTCTTAATGCGCAAAGATAAGGTACAGTAATAAAACAGAATTTTCTTACTTTACATAGTAAGCTGCTTTTTGTGTTTTAAAGTGTTTGCTTAACCTATGTGAAAGGAATCCATCATCGTGAATAGCTTTATTTAAAAGTATAGCTGCTCTGCAATTGTATTGTATTCTGCACAGTACAATAATTGCATAACGTTTTAATTAATTCTCATTTTTTCCAGTAACGTCAATTATGAATAGATTTTTTCACTAGCTTTAGGGTGGGTACTGTACCTTAGAGCTCAAAAGAATTTCTTAATAAAGGTATAGATATTGATCCTTATCCTTTATATACCTTTATTAAAAATCATTCTAATTTCTTCCTGGTTATGCAGGGTGTAGATGCGACGTGGTCAAAAGTGCGACCGTTACGTTTTTGTCATCTAGGTTGTCAGTAAATCTTGTCTTGATTTTTCCTTTATAGTATTTTTCCTGTACTTTATCTCACTAAAATCTCCAAATTTAGGGATGGTCTTGCTTTCTCTGGATAATAAGTACAGCAGGTCAATAATTTAAAAAAAAAAAAAAAAANGAGGGCTCAGCCACCCTTCCACAGTTGCAGATAAAGCTCTATGGCAAGAATTTGGCATTTTTACATTGCCTGAGAGAATTAATGTTCATTTGCTGGGCTAATGTGGTGCAAGGAAAGAAAAAAAGGGATGTAGTGCTTTTTAAAAGCAATAATTTTAAATATAAACAAAAAAGCTTTTGCTTGAGATTTGTGAAAAGTCTTTCAGTCTTTTCGTAAAATTGTTATTCACTTCTTGGCTAACAAGGGCTGAGTGAGTGACACCTTTGAGAGTCCCAGCTTGTGTTTTAGTGCATAGCTTGTATTTTGCTATGCGCTACCATGCAAAATANTTGTATTGTATTCTGCACAGTACAATAATTGCATAACGTTTTAATTAATTCTCATTTTTTCCAGTAACGTCAATTATGAATAGATTTTTTCACTAGCTTTAGGGTGGGTACTGTACCTTAGAGCTCAAAAGAATTTCTTAATAAAGGTATAGATATTGATCCTTATCCTTTATATACCTTTATTAAAAATCATTCTAATTTCTTCCTGGTTATGCAGGGTGTAGATGCGACGTGGTCAAAAGTGCGACCGTTACGTTTTTGTCATCTAGGTTGTCAGTAAATCTTGTCTTGATTTTTCCTTTATAGTATTTTTCCTGTACTTTATCTCACTAAAATCTCCAAATTTAGGGATGGTCTTGCTTTCTCTGGATAATAAGTACAGCAGGTCAATAATTTAAAAAAAAAAAAAAAAAATTTTCCATACAAAGTTTAAATTCATTTTCTTTCTTCAAATTTCAAAATTATGAAAAAATTATTATCAAGTATTTTTATCAAGATCATTTATTCTTCCTTTATCTCCTTTTCTTCCTTAGTTCCCCCCTTTCCCGCACCCTTTTCTCTCCCTTTTGTTTTTCTCTCCTTGTTTGATAGGTGAAACCTAATGACCAAAACCATATCAAAATTAAAAAACACTAAAACATGAAAACCAATTGCGGTTTCTTTATCTGATATGATCCATCAGGGTATACTGAAAATAGTGGTCAATATGCATTTGTAGGTTTGAATTTCCAAACTAAGCAAAGATTTTGGAGTGCCCTAAAGAAGCCTGATTTTTGAATTTCTGCTTCCTGAAAGTCAAACCTGTTTCTGTCTCACAGCTGGCAAGCAAGGTGCCAAGCAGCTCAAATAAATGATATTTAATGTGGAATTGCTACTGACCTTGATGTACTCTATATGTATGGATTTTCTGCAGAATCATAATTTATGAACATTTAAAAAATTATATTTACTAAGTAATGTATTACACATTTGTATGTTTGTGTGTTACAAAGTTAGTCTAAATAAAAAATAACTTATACTAATTAATATAAATGGGTTTTTTTGTCTTAGAAGAAGCTTAGAAGGCTACTTAAATACATGTTTTTTCGAGACTACAAATCTAAAATTGTCAAAGGAATAGAAGAAGATGACCTCCTTGAAGGTAGGAAAAAAATTACTTCATTTGGGAGAGGCTTGATATTTTATAAATGTGCTGAACAGCTCAATGCAAAGTATTAATGTCTTGCTTAGTAGTTAAAGACACAAAAATGTTGTCTTCAGACAATTGGTAATTGGTTTAAATTTGGTTTAAAATCTCTGCTTTTCCATTTGAAATACTTCAAAAGTAAGTATTTGCATCTACCATCCAAATAAGTAGGACTTCTTAATGTCAGAACTCTGTTGAAGTCAGAAACTGGTGCTGATTAAAGGACTAATTGATTTCAGCATGTGTAATTTAAATGCGGCAGCTACCGCGTACAATTGAATGGACATTCGTTAAATTATTATCAAAGGCTTGTGACATGTTTTACAAAAAAATCCCATAATCTGAAGTCATTGAATACTAATATATGACCTGGGCTTGTTTTCAGTGTGGTTTAACATTTTATACTTTGAATCTGTAATTTAAAGAATGGGAGACACTTTGTTTCCCTATTCCATGAGCAAGTCACAGATTTTATAACCAATGCATTTAAAGGAAAAGCTCTCTGAATTAAAAATATATTAATTTATGCCATATAATTTGCTGGTGTAAAGTTTTGTTGATTTATATTAGTAGAAGAATTAGCATTTCCTTTGTAAAAAGTTAAGTTAAAATTTATGATAGCAAATCTAAAGCTTGCCATACTTTTATAACATCTAGCAATGCCCATACACAACTTTTTGTATTTAACTTATTTCCTTTCTCAGAGCCTTTTTTTTTTTTTTCTTGTTCCTTGCAATGAATTCCTTGTGTTTGTTTCCTCTGAGCATCCACACTGATGTTAGGTAAACATTGTATTTCTTGCTTTGACTTAGTCAATCTGTGGAGAAGTTTTTGTCAACTCATTTGAGATTTAATTTGCCTGTGGCATTTTATTTTCACCACACGTGAAAGTATATTGTTTTGTGCAAACAGTCTGGCAGTATAGCTTCCTACCTGACAGCTTTGGTTTTTTCATACTTAAGTCCAGTGTCACTATTTAAAACAAATAAACAATTTTCATAAGCCATTTAGATGCTCATGAAATGCTTCCTAAACACAGTTAATCTGGGAGTTAAAGATTGCATTTTCTGGCGGGCTTTGGTAACTGAAGCCATTAGTTTTGTTTTGGGAAGCTAATGTCTTTTTTGCTGCTGTTCGATTTAGAACAACAGAGACCACCTTGCCAGGGTTCTCTAGGTTTTACTATAGAGCAATGGTCCATCACCTGTGGAGCTGCATCTTGGTGTTTGTGTTATGGTTTGCTTTAGGCTGTAGGTAATGAGGATGTTCTGCGTGCTTTCAGGAAAGAGCATTTCCTCTATATATTCTGTTGTACAAGTGAGGTTTTTGTACAACCAAAGAAGGGTGTTTTTTTCTACAGCTCTTTCCACTGTGGAACCTTCAGTGAGAAATAATGATATATGAGCAGTAGACTAGGTTTCTCTAGATTACAAAAAACCCTAGGTTATACTAGAAAACACTTAAAGGTGATTTTTTACTACAGTGCCACTGCAGCACAGCAGTGACATCACTTTGGTCAGGTAACACAACTGGAGGACAGTAAGAACAGGCCTTCTCTGAACAGTGCATCTGATTCTAAAATATGTCCCTCCTAGGGACATCGGTTGATGTTTGGAGAAGGCAGATAACTTAAGTTTGTTGTTCTTTCCTTACCTTTGTGAAGACAAATTCAACAGTAGTAACACCAACAAACGGCAGAAGCTTGCTCAAGACTTTCTCAACTCCATTGACCAGACTGGAGAGCTCTTAGCCATGTTTGAAGATGATGAGATTGATGATGTCAAGCAAGAGCGAATGGAGGTAATTCTTTTCTTTTACTGATAGCCAGCTCCAGCAGAGAAAACTGTGAAATATTTCATACATCATGCTGGTCTGATGCCTTTTTCATGCTGCATATTATATCATTGTTACATGTTTTTTCCTTTTGCCCAGATGGTCTAAAGGAATCCTGTTTCCATATTTTTCCCAGTCCCTCAAATGTTTCCTGATATCTAAGCAAGCATGCTGAGAAGGAAGATTATGAAAGGGTAGTTATGGATCTTTCTGTCTGCCATGTATTTATTTCCTTCCTGTAGAAAGCAGATTCTGTTTATAAACATTTCACACGCATTTTTCACAATCATTTTTTTCTTTTTCATTATTCCTCCTGTTAGAAAATTGATCAATAGCATTTGAGGACTCTTATCATATAACACAGCTTACAGATAAAATTAAAATATTCTGTGCAAACATGCTTCAGTATATGCTCTTCTCTCCATCCTGCTTTCAAGTCCTATTTTCTGATCTACGTATCTTACAAAAAATTATGTCTACATTACAGAATGCAGTAACATATCACTCTCAAAAAGCTAGGTGGGGATCAAGAAGCGGTATAGTTGTGTTAGCATGGAAGTCTGTGTAACAATGGTTTTGATAGCCATTGGTTTTGATACCAGTTTTACTCGGCTTCACTGAGGTTTAGCTATACTGGCACAAGATACTACATCATAGCAAGTACACCTTACAGATCTTATCAACCCTATGTCCTCTCTGTCAGTAGAGCATCTTCTTGAACGTCATTTACTCTGAAGTATTTATAAGATCCAAAGGCTGTATCCGTACTAATTAATAAACTAGGCCAGGGCCAGTTCTCTGGCCCTGAAGGCAGGTGACATGGCCCAGCTTGGGCCCCTATGGCTAAATTTTCTGTAGGTGGACAGGGCTACCCTGCCTTTTTGGTAGCCCTGTCCATAACGAATATGGAAAACAGTCCATGGCCCGGTTCGTGCCCAATTCCTCCTCATGTCTTCTGTGGGCGACTGGATGTCAAGGGCAAAATTGTGCCAGGAGCACGCTCACAATTCCACACTAGTGTTTGGGCCAATTTCCATCCTTTTTAGTCAGTAGTATAGTATATGTGGCTGTTGGAAACTTGCTATTTTTAGCGTGCTTTTCATACCCTTTCAGTGGTAGAAGCTGGTTACTTTCGTTTGATTTTCTTTTCTATGCTGAGGTGGCTGATGCATTCAGTAATATTTGTGTATTTAATATTTGACTATTAGGGCCTCATTTAACTTTCAGGATTTCATGGAAAATTCTAAGAAATAACCCGATTTTTATCCTGCCCTAGTTGTAAGTCTCATTTTTTCTTCTTAATGGAGCCCCTTTTCAGAACTGGGACTTTCCCAGTCCTGTTTCCCCTTCCTTCTCCCCGTTACAATTACTCAAAAACTAATCAAGAATCCCTTCTCCCTAGGAATTTGGCTCATAACAAGTCCCATTTCTCCCCAGCTGAGAATCAGTGTCGTAGAACAGTTGTTCCCAACCACTGTTTATGTTTTGAAAACTGATGGTTTCTTTGCTTTGCTTTGCTTTCTTACTTATTTATTTATGAAAAATGTTATGTTTTGCATAAAGGCAGGCAAATCCTTTGAGCTTGTACACACAGAAATATGTAACAGCACTGTTCTGAAGGAATGGGTTATATGCTTGACTTTACATTCTCTTCTGTCATTCCAGTATAATATTTTTTTGGCCTAAAAAACTACACAAGTTGCTAGAAGTATGAAGTTCTCTGTCCTAGACAAGGACAAATCTGGCTCTATGTTTGTCTGTCAAGGAATGTGTTCCTTTAATCAAATATTTATCTTTCATCTGACTACATGTTTTGTTTTTGACTACAATTAATGAACTGTAGTGTGTGTGTATATATATATATAAAGTCATTCTTCTCTCTGTTGCTCTACTTTATTACATTTTTTGAACCCTTGATCTGTTTCCATGTTAAAAAAAAAAAAGAAGAATCAAGATCTACTAATTTTAGAATAGATCCGTGAATTATATACAGGTATGAAGTCAGTACTATGTGTTTTCTTTCTTAGTAGTTTTTAAAACTAATGACAAAACATGACAGATTGCTTGAGTCACGCTATTCAAAATGTTTAACATATTTTTGGCTTTGTTTTATTTGGGGTTTTGTTGTCACTTGGAGGTAGGTGGAAAGGAATCACAGATAGTAGGAAATTTGATCCATTCTTAAAGGAAGAGTTGTTAGTGGATGGGCTAATCTCATGTATCACATTTTCTTTGTGCAGTAGATTGTTTAATCCATGCTAAGTTTTGGAGGAAATCCAATAGACACTTTAAAAATTCTAACAGCGTTCTTTAAGGAATTAGTATACTTAAATCATGAACTGTGATCTAAAGGCAGTGTTCCTTTTAGGTATCAATTACCTCAGAAATGTGTAGTTATCTTGGTTTGGACAACTGTAAATAATTTCAGTTCCACTTTGCCTTGGGTCAAAATCATGCTAAGTTGCCCAGAGCAGATGATAAACATATATTTCTGATGTCATTATGGGCTAAACAGGATATGATTGTTTAGCAGTATGGTTTCAGTTATGATACAAAAAGCAAATATTGTTTATAGTCATTTCTTTTAAAACATTTTATAAAATTAGAGCTAAGACTTCATAAGATTGCTTGCTGTTCTGTGAGGTCTATTCCATATTTGTACCATGGAGGAGTAAGCGAAGCTCCACGCCGCTTTCAAACATTACTAAAGGAGAACACACAATTCTACACTTTTGACTAAAAAACACCCACTAATGCTGTCTTATTAAAAAGAAAGGACATTCTTCTAGGATTTTATATAGAACTTATTGATGTATCCTGTGGTTTTAACTTGAAGCAAAGGGACTATCTCTAAAACCGTAATAGTAGCAATGTGGAAAGGAAAGTGGAATACTCTTAAAATACAGGCAGAAATTAAGAACAAAATTTACATTACTTTGTCATAATACAAGATTATGTTATCGATACCTTGTGATTAGATGACTTATTATAAAAACGTCAGTTATAGCAATAAACAGTAGCAAACCAGCCAACTGTATTGGCAAAATCAAAACAAAATAAAAACTGGAATACACCTCTGTCTCACTTCATAACAGTTAGTATTTTGCCCTCCTAAGACAGCAGTAAAACACCAGTGAAACGCTGCTCCTCAGAGTAAGGAGTTATACATGGAATAAACTATTCTCATTCATAGATGGAATTGAACTGTGCAGGTGAAGGAGAGCTATCTGGATCATAGAAGCTGTCTTCGTAACAGGTGACAGTCTCTTGAGAATAACACATGTAACGGTGATCTACCTAACACCCCTTTTTTATTGTACAGGTTAGTCTCTGGAATAACCAGAGCTGGTGGTGCTTGGGGATTCAATTTCCCTTCTGTTGCCTGTTGTATGACAGAATTCACGAGAAATAAAACCTTCCAAGTGGATTGCAGTTTTGCTCTCCTCTGTCTCTTAAAAATCCTTTAGAGGGGAGAGTTAGGATTCCTGTGGGATATGGCTGAATTGGTGTAGGAAGAAGGTGCACACTCATTTAAAATCTTTGCATTTTACCTTACTTTACAGTTTGGGTAGAGATGCCATTCTGGGTGTTTGTGTCCTTATGTTCCTACTCTAAACCTCTCAGTGACCTGTCCATAGTAAAACTAGCTGCAGGTTTGGCTGTGATTTTGTGGATGATAACTCCAGTCCTGCTAAATTTTTGTGTGAGAACCACTATCAAATTCTCCATGTCTTGTTATTAAAATCAAGTATAGCTATTTTAAAACTTCGGTCAATGTCATTGCAAAGCTGATTTCTCTCTCATTCTGTAAATATCCATTTTTTATCATTTTTTTATAGTTCCAATACCTCCCCCACCAGGAAGAAGTCTTCCCATCAGAAATCTGAACTGACATCCAAAGGAATGCATAGAGCATCACGCTGTGAATGCTCTGTTTCACTTTTGTTCCCCTAGGATTAAGAGAAACACCATTCATCTGTCACTCTGACTGCTAGTTTAGGGTTATATTTCCAACACTCAGCTGTTATATGGCAATAATTCAGTTGCAGTAGCTACCATAATGCTTTCATAGTACATAACAAGTTTGAATAACAAGTGGAGGGAAAATAGCTTCCCTAGAAGAATACACTACCTTGAAAACAGGCTAGATGCCAGCAAAATGTTAAAACTAAGTTACATCCCTACAAAAAGGGATTGGCAGGAGCTTGTGGTTCTTTAAGCTGTATTGTCCTATGAATTATGTTATGTGTTTAAAAACTACAGATACATATTATTGTTCTAGGAAGTTCATTGTAGATGCGAGTTTTCCTGTACTGCTCATTAGTATGCTTCTGTTAGTGGGAAATCTGTCAAAGCTCACAGAAATGCAATGGGCCCTGTGCAAAATACAGTATGTGGCAATGAAGTGGAGATGTGTTTGGAATATATCCTTGAGGTTAAGTTGCTCCCATTTAATTTTGTCTGTGTTCAGACACAATTAATTTATGTCTGGACAAGACACCTAAACACAGGTAAGTGCACCTTGTGGTACAAGAAATCATGCTCTGGAAGTCCACTCTGTTTCAGTCATAGAAATAAGGTAGACCCAGCAGTTAGTTGCGTCTATAGTAGTAAATTAGACAGTGACCAAGAAGATTCCTTCCTCCTGGAATATGATCACCTATATTAAAACTTGTGTGTGGTCACGCTTTGACCTGAGCCAAGTAGCATTGTCCCAAACAATTCCTGGGCATAGTTTGGGAGTCAGCCTGGGCCAGGAGCAATCTCCATGGCACACTTTGGATGTGGCCACTCTCTTTGGGAGGCTTGGAGAGCAGGAGCACAGACACAGGTTGCTCCATGCTGACTGTCCTTGGAGCTAGGGCATGGACCTGGCGTCTTGTAGTTGAGACAGCTAAAATTTGGGCTCTTCTGTTAAAGGAGAATCCAAAAGATGGTGTTGAAGTACTCAAATTTGTTGTACTAATTTGGAAAAGATGTACAAAGAAAATAAGCAGGAAATTATTTAGAAACAGCTCTAAGGCCTTTTAGTACTACTGTGCTCATTTCACTGGCAAAAATTATGCCAGTGTAAGTGCTGTGTGGGGTCATTACTCTTTAGGGAGTATCTGTTCATGCAGGGTGTATCAATAACAAACTGGAACTTGATTTAAAGCCCATATGGAAAGCTTAGTGCTGTAGTACAGACAACACATACTTAATAGAAACTGCATGCCGGAAGCCAAACTAAAAAGTTTTATGTTACTAAGCATGAGGGTGTTGTTTCTCAGAGCACATCTTTTCTGCTATATCATTTTTAGGATAAAATTATTTTTCTGTTTCTTCAGAAAGAATTTTTTTTAACTTTCTTACTGATTTCAGATTCTTGTCAACAGAAGGTATATTTTGGGACAGAATCTTTGCATTTAGTTGAGTGGTGACTTCTGTTATCTCATGATATTGTGCCCAAATCTAATAATTTATTAATTTTTAGAATCACAGTTTATAAGTGTTAACCCTTCTTAGATTTTAACAGCTACACCCTACGAAAGAATACATCTTGGGGTGAGATCTGGCTACAGATGTTTAAATTTGTTTTGGGTTTTTGTTAAGTGTCTCATCTCCCACTGTAGTTACTGGAGACCCAGGCAGTTTAAACAGTGGAGTTTATAGAGCTATTCAGCTGATCAAATGTTTGTGTCTTCTTTACAGTGAGCTACACAGCTCTGTAGACTCCTCTGGATGTATTTATCTTGCAGGGAATTTCTCAGTGTTGTCAGTGACCATTCTGCTCCTATCCTGGCCATATCTGGGGAGTGGAGGCTGAAAGGCTATGACAAAAAGTATTAGAAGTGGAAAAGGCTTGAGTTTTGGGGAACTGGTAAAGGGATGGAGTATATATGCCTACAAGTACGTGTGATTGCTCAGGTTCACTTGAGAATAGGAGTGTAATCCCTGTTGCATTTTTGTGCTGTCTTTAAAAATACTCTCACGGATCTATCATCCATTTATCTTGTGCTGGTCCCCGTATAGAATTGCAGCTTTCTAATATTATGCCATTTACACCAGCAACTCAAGTTGTATCCTTAAATTTTAAGTCATTAAGTTTTGGCAAAAAAGCAGGTAGAAAATAAGGTTCCTTATTCTTTACTCAACATTGTCAAATATGGGCTGAGGGATCCCAGTGATGGGACACAGAAGGACAAGCCATAGCATTAAAAACCTTAAGTCTTACGATACGTTTATGTAGGGACTAAATAATTGCAACCTTAAGTGTAAACCAGTATCATCCTCACCTGTGTGTCCAGGCCAAATAAGGGGAAGTTGTCTTGAATTTGAAGAGACTTATAATGGCTAAGTACTCAAATAGGAGTGGGAAAGTTCCTGCTCAAGGACACTAGATTCCTGGGACAGTGGTGAGAAAACCCCAGGATCTCATCCCACCTCCTTAAGCTGCTTTGAGAGCTTGGTGCATTGCGACCACACGTTGGGCAGAATTTCAATTAACTGCACCTGCCTAAAAGTTTAAACATCCCAGTAACTTAGGCCAGCTTCTGTGCTCAGAAATGAGAGAGATACAATCCAGGGGGAAGTTCATTTCTTAGATCAGAGAGAAAAATGCTTTTTCTTTGCCTTTTTTGTTTTGTTCNAGATGTTAGGAAAAGTACTTCTGGTGCCTCCGGGGTGGTTCTTTTTGGAGACTGAAATTCTGTGTATGCAGTGGGACCTTGACGATATGAAAAGGGTGTAATGATGAACTCTAACAGACTATAAGGTCAACACCAGCTCCCTGTATACTGTCTACTCCTTTTGATATACATAGATGCAAAGATTAAAAAGAACGTAGATGGAACATCAACCAAGGAAAAAACCTTTATTCTCTAGGCAATGTTTTTTTCAATATTGCAAAACATCCCTTACCAAAGTTAGGAATCCAAATACAGAGGGAATTAGTTTCACTGCCTCACTCCAGTGTTTCCAGATGAGTGCAAAGATAGCATAACTAGTAGCGTCTCAACTGTAAATGAGCTATCTGGGCATCAAAGTGTTTGTAACCATTATTCAGTATAAAAATAAGCCTGCTGGTATTAATGGTTTCTCTGATTACACATTGCTTGGGAATGTTTGGGATACTCGGAAAACACTATTTCTCTTGGGTAATGGTTGAATTGGTTAAAAGTAAACAGAAAATAAACAGAAACAGTTTTTCATTATTATCTATACGTCTGTAAATATTGTGTCATTCTCATCAGAATGGGAAAAAGCTATCAAGTGGAAAAGGTTTGTTGTTATAGCCAATAATATCAATAGACTTTTTACGCTGCTAGAAATCTAAGATTATTAGGGTTTTCTCACATTGGGGTTGATCGCTATGGTTACATAAATCGTGCTATTTGTTTGGGTCTTCAGTCCTGGTACAATATTGTTGGTTTTAGAGCATTTTAGTGAACGTTGCTCATACTGCAAATTTAGGCAGTTTTGCTGGGAGGACAAGGTGTTATTTGCTTTTCTGTCTTTTAGTTCTTTGAGTATTTTTTGCCACTGTTTGCTTTCTCTGAGGAAGAGGAGGATTCTGGGCTGTTGTATTTTGTATTTTTGACACCCAAATGACTGCATTTTAACTTAACTTTTGGACAAAAACTTTATATATATATTGTTTATATCTATAATAACTGTAGACACACATACATATAAACAGTATTTCCACAGAGCATTTGATTAGGAGCCAAATGTAATACTGAAGAAACATTCTTCTTCTAAGTGTATTTTAATACCGTGTTTATTTGTGATCCTGTGTTTAACATGTTTGTTGCTTAGATATACTAGTCGCCATATATTGGTACTCCCAACACAGTTATTGTTTATGTAAACTTTGGAGAATTGGGAGCAAGGAATGATGCTGAAGTCTGAGGAAGGTCCCATTGGTAGTAGGTTATTGAAATTGCTGTCATGCTTTAAAGTAATTTAACAAATCAGTGCTGATAATGATTTGTATTTCTGAGGTTGTGTAGAGATGGGGTAAGACAAACCTTTTCTGCAAGAAAGGATTTAATTCACATGCTTTTGGGGTGGGGAGAAGTTATTTTTTCAGGTCTTTGAACCTTTATGTAGCAAATTACTAATCTTTTAAGCTCCATTAGCCTAATATTTAAGTCCTTTCTGAATGAGAAAAGAATGCCAACACTTTATTTCTTAGGGTAAAATATTAACCAGGCCTATACTGAGAACAGTTTTACCATCTCGAGCTTTCCTGAAAGAATTAGTCACTTGCATAAAACCATTTTTGAGACTGTTTTGCACAGGATTCACAAAACTCAAAAGAAAAATCCATGGAGTTGTAACATGAATGAAAATGATGTAAAAATTTCAAACACAGTATTACTCTATGACATTCCCACTTCTCATCTGTTGCAAGGAAGAGATTTTCTGACACTAGTGTGAAGAATGAGACTGAAACCTCAGCATAGAAACCCTGTATTTTTGGCAGAAAGCTTCACAACCACCCGCTTCTCTCGCTCCCACCTGCAAAGCTCCGTGGTGCAGGAGCACCTTGGGTCATCAGCCACTGTTTGACCAAGCTTCAGTGTGTGCTCCTCAATTTCTCTCTCCTTCCATTTAAGGATTCATGTCACGAAAAACTTTCTGTGGAAGAAAATAAGATCTTCTAACAAATGAAGACAATAGAGGAAGGTTCTCTATGGCATGAAATAGGAGGGGTTTTGATGGTGTTCTTCTATTTCAACCACTGCAGAAGAGAGGGTTCTGAGATTTAACAGGCAAGGTCCTGGATTTAACAGACAGGTGAGAACATTCACAAACTAATATTAAGGAAAGGATTTTTTCCTACATCATCCATAGGAGGCTGACGCATGCCTTTCAACGAAAGGCAATGCCAACTTAATTTATCTGAAGGTTCACTTAGCTGCTATTTCTAGACATGACAAGTATAGCAGAGAAGCCCCTTTTTTCCTCTCTTTACTCTGTATATTCACTAAGGGAATAACAATGCCTTTCTCAGTATTAGACTCCAGCTGGGAACCAAAACCTAGTTTTAATCAGGCTCATGGGTTAGCCCTGCAAATACCTTCTACAAAATTACTAAGAATCCCTTTCTTTCAAATTGGCATTTACCCTCTGATAGCAGAATGAGCAAGCTATGTGTCATTATAGCCTCTCCATCCAAGTTTGTAGCATACAGACAATACAGAGGAGCACTGAAAGTAATTTTCAGGCTGCACTCCAGCTAAATATAGCCAAAATGAGCTCAGATCTATTGAATTGCACAACTTAATGGGGAAAAAAAAATCTATTGAAGGCTATTGAATACAAAGACATTGCATTTGGTTAAGGAAGTGCTTGAGCCACAGATCACTGGGTGCTGTACGACTATTCAGGAGAATAATTATTATAAGCTTGTCTCGTAGTTATACTATTCCCTAAGCCTTCATGGCTAGCTACTGTTGGAGCCTGGGATAAATGGAGATTTGTTCTTTCCCTCCTTACGTATATTTGATCTTTGCTTTTCTCCTTTTGTTCTTGGTTTGGGGTTTTGTTTTTCCTTTTTCCTTCCGACCACAGGATTAGCCAGGACTAGTGCAATTTTCCTCCTCAGAAGTAAAGAGGTCATTTTGCTAGCTTCTGGTCTATATTGCCCATGGTATTTGATTGAATTCAGATAGGACTTTGTGAACCTTTGTCGCAGGCACTTAAGCAAAAAATCGAGAATCGCTTGATTCACTCAATAGTCACTATCTATGTATCGTCATCTTCCTTTGAGTAAGTTCCAGTCTGAAAGCTAGCATGTCACAAGATTTGATTACATATTACCCAGTTGCTAAGTACAAGCGTTGTCATTTTCATTCCCATTTGCAAAGCCGCCAGGGGCCAAGCCTTCCCACCTACATTCACACTAGAGTTCAGATGTCATTAGGAAAGCCAAATGATCTGTTGCCTAAGGTGAAGGTCATTAAGATAATCTACTAGTAAATACATTGCTTCCTATTGAATTAAGAGGTATATTAGAAATACCAGCATTTTTGGTTTCAAAGCTCATTCTGATAGGCCTACACTTGTAACCTGGCACTTAGACTATCCCTAAAATAGGATCCTGTGGCAGATTTTGAGAGGAGAGATCGTTTTAGTACTGAGAGTAAGAATAAGCACACAAGTACAATGAAGAATACAAAGGATGCATGTTAATGTGATTTTAGTTTTATCAGCTTTCCATGTAAATTAACATGCAAGGAATTAAAGTGAGTGTAGGACATCTCTTAACCAGGGTAGTTGCCTCCCCTTGTACTGCATTTTCTTGAAGTGTTTCTTTCTCTTTATGCATTAAACTCAGACATGATTAGCTGTTGAATCTTATAAACTAAATAAAAGCAGTAATTCATAGCATGGCAAATAAATACTGAGTCATGATACCAGAGCAGTCAAATCTGTGGAAAGCAGGCTGCTATTCAGAAGGACCTTGTTGATAGACTGGAGAAATGGGCTGATGGGAACCTCAAGAAGTTCAACAAAAGCAAATGTGGGATGCAATAACCCCATGCAACAGTACAGCTTGTGGGCCAAGCACATGCTGGGCTGTCTTAGCAAGAGGTTAGCCAGCAGGTCAAGGGAAATAATGCTTCCCCATTATTTGGCACTTGTGAGACCGCGTCTGGAATCTGTGTCCAGTTTTGTGCTCCCAAGTACAAGAAGGACTTTGACATACTGAATTGAGTCTGGCAGAGGGCCACCAAGAAGTTTAGGGGGCTGGAGCACCTGACATATGACGAAAGGCTGGGAGACTAGAGCTTGTTCAGCCTGAAAAAGAGGAGGCTAAAGGGAAATTTTATTGCTGACTATATAACTGACTAATGGCAGGATACAGAGGAGATGGAGCCAGACCCTGCTTGAATGTGCATGGTAAAGGACAGAATTTGGACTGATATGTAATAGGAAAAAAAGAATTCTGATCAAAGATAGAAACTGGTTGGCCAGAGAGGTTGAGGAAGTCTCCAACTTTGGAGATATTCGAAGCTTGACTGGTCAAGGTCCTGAGCCACTTGATCTAACTGGACCTCTTTTGAGCAGAGAGTCAAACTAGAGATCTCTGGAAAGGTCCTAAACTTTTTCTGGTGTAAATTATTCTACCATTCTATGATTCTGCACTGAAGTTTCCCATTTCAGATATTAAGATGGCAGGTGGGGTAGAAATAGAAGAGCTTTTATAAAACACATAGATGATAAACTATCTCAAATTTCTAAAAACTATTTAAAACTCTAGGTAGCGTATAATTGGACTTTCCAGCTTCTGCACTTTCTGTAATCTGTAACTGCTGGTATTTCCTGGAATAGACGTTTTATGTATACAAGGAACAGGGTTTTCTGTCTTTCATTTTGTCTCAAGTCATTGTGGTTTATTTTATCTATAATGTTGCTTGCTGTATTCTTCCGTGAGGATATGATCTGGCTGCTGTGCAAAATTGCACTCGGTGATAGCTTCACACATGTGTCGCAGCTATGGAATCAGAAGCAGTAAGATTTAAGCATCTTAACTATCTGTTGAAATGGTAACGTAATATAATTAAGCTGTACGTGTTGCAAAATGGGAGATGCATCCTTAGCCAATCCACTAGAAAATGGACCCACAACATTCCTAACAGAACAGCATGGGTAATAAGCTGGCATAGTTTATTAAGTCTACACAAGGTAGCATGTTTCCATTTGTATGTTTTGCCCCTCAAGCTTTAAATTTTGTTTCCTCTCTTTTCATCCATTTTGCTCTACCATCTTTGATTAGAATTGGGGATACCTAGACAGATACACACTTTCATTAAATGAATCAGAAAAGGTTATTTTAATTTGGATACTCAGGAAAAGCCGTAACAGTTCTCATTTTCAGATAGCTACCTTACATAAAGTCCTCATGGAGTGAACATACAGAGTATAATCTTACAGATGTTCTTGAGTTCAGCATTTGACCCTTTTAATAATCTGAGGTTCACATTAGCTAACTTTCACGTGGCAAAAATTAGGCATAGCTGCCGCTTTGGCTTGACAAAGTACATCCACAACTAGACCTAAATTTTCAAGGAAGACAAGACCATAATACTATCACTAGAAAAAATACTGATTTTGCATAGAGAATAAATTTTAGAAATCGATTTGTGTGAATTCAGTAAGATCTTTATCAAGTGGGGGGCCACAGGCTTATTTTTGAGCAAAAAAAAAATTCTTCTCAGTTGAATGTGTGGATTTATGACTTAAGATGTAGCTCTTTTCACTTTTGTATGCAGGTAGTGGCAGGCTTTTAAAATCTCTTTGGCATGATGGTATCTGTATCATATACACTATACTTTTGGTGTTCTAAAAGAGATTTCTTTAAAAGCAATGGCAAGAAAGCAATGTAAAGTGGTAATATAAAAAATGCATATATTTTATTCTCAAATAATTCTTAAAGATATTTTTCCAGACTCTTCTTTTGAGTGGTACATGTAAGGGGCAAAGATATGGACTCCTTGGTAGCAGTGTTAAGTGCTGTTGAAACTTTGCCTCTGGAACTTCGGAAGGAATCATTAAATTTGGTTTTCCATTTGATCAAACGAAAGAAGGACGGGTAGCCTCTGTCAGAGGGCTGGATTTTATTTCCCAAGGCTAACAGCCATTTCCAGGACTTTGTCAGACCTACTAAGAGTTTTTTCTGCCATTGTCAGATGGTATTATTTAAAATCAGTTCATCCACTTGTGTGGGATTCATATCCTATATCATACAGTGACTCTGACAAGAAGATGCTTTTACTAGGAGTGTTATTCAAAGCACTGTTGATTTTCTCAGGCTGCAGACATCTGCAGAAAAAGCTTGTAGAACATACAGCATCTGGTATCGAGTCCTAGCTCCTTACACAGACCATATCAAACAGCTTAGAAATGGAACACGTACTCTACATCCGCTTGGAAATAATTTTTTTTATGTTTATTGTAGATGTATTAGCTGTCAGCTCATATCATCAGCTAATTATTTTATATCTGAAAATTGTAATAGCATCCTCAGATGTACTAAACTCAGGCAGATTTCCAGCTACTAATCACACCCTTCTTAAAACAGGAGTTAACTCTTGATGTACCCCCAAGGCTGGAGATCTGATTTCTAGTTCCAGTATTTAAAGAAATGTATTAGTGAGATGACTGCTGTGTCTGCTAACCTTGTTACCCAGAATTGTATTTTAAAGAGAGACAAAAATGCTGAAGAGATGATGGCATCTTTGAGGAATGCTAGATCTGACTCTAAAAATGTCAAAAAAAATCAGAAACCCTGAAGAAGCCAAGCAACCACCAATGAAGAGTAAATTTTCTCCAACAACATATATGATGGCATGAGGATCTACAGCAACTTCTAAGAGCGCAGTCAAGTAATTGATGCCAAACTGTGGTTGTTAGTGTTGCTACACTGTAAGCACCTTTAATACTAAATAGACTTCAGTGTTTAAAGCTGTGCTTCAAAATCGTGTTATTAAGGGTATTGTTCTTTGCATCCCAATTATGTTAAATTGTTAAGTATAATATTTTGAACTGAAGACATGTTTCCATTATTCTGTGAGTAAGGCTATGTGATTTTTTTAAATTTTTCTTTTTTTATATAGATCTTTGATTCACCTTGCCACCCCTCCACCTCCCCAAAAACCCCTAACTCTTCCATTTCAGTCAGTTTGATCTTCCAAGAAAATCTAAATAGAATGAGAGAAATCCTTAGAAATGTGAACAGGTTTTGACATGTCCAAAATTGAATTATTTTCATTTACAGGTTAAATTTACAAAGCTATCAGTGCAATAAGACTGTCAACCTGAACTATGATGTATATTCAATATCTTTATAACTGATTTTGAACAGGAATTAGAGCCGTGGCTTCCTTTTCAGGAGATTATCCTGGTAGTAGGATTCTGGGATATCTCTTGCTAAGCTCTTGAATTCAAAGCTTCCTACCTTTTAAAATCATTTGACCAAATGTAGAATAAAAGTAGAATAAAAACCGGAATTCTATGTTTAAAAATATTATCTGTTTTCCTGTTTTGTAAGTGGCTGAAAATTTTGCATGTTGAATTGAACGGTGCTAACATCTTCGGAAGGTATTGTTTTCATTGCAAGCAATTTTAAGAATGTGCACAGGGAATAGTCTCTTGTTAAATTTCTTTCTATAACAGGCTGGATGAATGAATACTATGTTCAAAGTCGATTATTAATGCAGCATAACAATTTGTGTATCAGGCACTGCAAATCAAGAAGATTGAAAGTCAAATTCCTCAGACTAGCCCTTTTTGTTAAGGTCTTACAGTCTGAATACTCTTTGTATCGCTTTTAATTGCTGATTTGAAATGAACAGTGGCTTCTCTCTTATGATGGGACTCAGAGGAGCTGTGCTGATTTAGAAGAACTGAAAACCCAAGGAGTTAGTTTAATAGTTGATAATTGAATTTACAAATCAGGTTACATTTAAATGAATTCTTTTCAAATGATTTTTAAATGACACATTTCTACAATGTACAATTACAATGAAGACTGGTGGTGTTGCTTTGAATTATTATGGTATTATTATGGAGATTTAGAAATGTTTCAAAATATTTTTTAATTACTCATATCTCTCCAAATGAGGTAAAATTAAGAAAAGCTTTTTCTTAAAATAAATGTTTTAAAATACTCTTAGTAATTCAGAATATCTTACCTCAAACTTCATAATCATTTATAATTCTGATATACTGGTAAATTTTATTTTTGTGGGTGCCTGCGGCTAATATTAATTCAGATTTATACTCAAAAAGGAAAGCCCAATATCTGCATATTTAGACAGTGCATCAAAATACTTACTTTCAGTACTAAAACTAGCATCCAGTATCCACCTCAATTTTTTAACTAGTGCTACATTATTAAATATAGTTGAGAATTTCAGAGGTCGTTGACACACAGCATTTAGCTACTTTCTGAGCAATATAAAGGTCTGTCTTCACTGAATTATGTCGTGTTGCAAACTAAAGGAGTTTTAAAATAGTTGCACACATGTAATATCAAACAGTGGAAGAATGCTGTAGGATTTAGCTGAGGTAGTGTTATTAGCTCATTATATCAATATTTGTAAGATTCAGATTCTCAAGGGTTGTTTCTTTGGAAAGCTGCATATATTCATTATCTCTTTAAACCATCAGTATAAGGACGGCCTTTGTCTTGGAAATATAAATAAAGACTTGTCAGTAGAAGATGAAGACTCTTCACCACTTTACAAGTGAAGGGAATGTGTAACAATAGCTGCAGGAGTCTGAAATTTCAGCTGAACATATTACTTTCATGGCACGTCCTATGCTAAAAAACTTAAAAATATTTCACAAAAAATGTTTCTTCTAATGTGTTGTTTTAAATTCTATATTACTTAAGCAAATATTTAAATATTATATTAGCTTTTCTGCATACTTGACATGAATATAATTCTACCTTCCTGCCAAGTATGTCAAAACCCAAATTCACTTTCATTTGCCAGGGTAAATGTTTATTTTGTTTTCCCACATAATGTGCTCTTTAAAGTGTCACCAGGATACCAAATCTGATTGCTTTTTAATAGAGACACGGTGGGGGTTTTTTGCTTTCATTAGGAAGCAGGATAAACTATCAGTAAAGCTTATGGTAATGAATCCATATACAGTAGATGCTCTTTGCTCTCCTCTCCCCCATCTCAAGATTTAAAAAAAAAAAATTCCCATCACAACTATTGTAATGGTACCTCATTTTTTTATAAATGCATGAAGGGTCTGTAGTAGTAAGGGGTGTTGGGGGGGCAATCAGTGCTGCAGAGCAAAAGACCAGGATACATAGGACCTGTTCCTGCTGTTAAAGGCAACGTAAGCTGTGATGACAAGGCTCCCCAAAACAACTTTGTTGTTTGTTTTGCCATGAAATGGCTGACATTATTTAAGATATAATTCACTGGAAAGTCACTGTTAAGAAACTGTGGTTTCACGAATACAGAACATCTACGTTTCAGGTACGAAAAGCTGCCAGCATATGCTTGCATAGTTTTTCACAAGTCAATTGGTTTCACTTTGACTTTCAGCCTTGAAAGTCTCAAAGTATTCCTCCAGTCTTAACCGAACTAATGAAATCTGGAACATTTTGTTCACAAATTAAAATTTGGAATTTTCTGCTTTTAAATGATAGATCAGTAAAGTTTCATCTAAAATTTTCAGCTCTACTTCTTATGCAAAATGAAGTGTAACCGCTTTAAGTATTATTGTGAAAGTTTTATGCAATTCAAAAATATGGTTTTTTAGATTTCCCTTTTATTTCCGGAGAAGGGAATGGGGATGTTTAATAAGAGAATTCCTGTAGTGGCTTTGGGTGGTGGTGATTGTTTTGAATTGATGACGGCATATGTTTCTTTGGTTTTATGTAAACGTTTAATAATTTTGTGGTATATTTATCAATAGGCATAGTGTAAGGGACTAACTAAATAGATTGTTCCCAATTAGCCAAATTAGCTGATGGTTCAAATTAACTCAATTCCAAATGCTAAATCATTTTGTTAAGTCCTGCAATCTTAATGTTTTCCTTTTCCGCTCTAACATTAGAAAGAGAAAAGAGAAAGTAGAGGGGAAAAAAAAGAAGCATTTGCCAATTAAACAAACTGCCTTTGGGAAAATAATCTTTTTATGATTCTATTTCTCAGGTATATAGTGGCGATAATGCTCACAAGGCTGCTATGAAGATAAATTTGCTCACATTTAAAGAAATTAAGAAACGGTAATGAATAGCAGCATAAAAAAATTTGCATAGTTAAATAAATAGCAAGTGTCACACAGTCATTAACATTTGACTAATGAAATATTCACACTGGGCCAAATTCTGTTCTCAGTGTCATGAGTGAAGTCCCAATAAAAAAAATAAATCCTAATGCTTCTGTTCAAAGCCTTTCAATTCAGACAATGATTTTTAGGGTCTCCTTACTCTTCATGCCTGGGCACATTGTGCAGTTTTGATTTTGCTTTTTTCTCCCCCAGCCTGTGCAAGTTGGGGATACGCGGCTGCCGTGCATAATGGCATCACCACGCACAAACTTTGCACTGGTTTAGTACCAGTGCAAATAACCCCATAAGCTTTGCAACAATTGTGAAAGGAGCCTTAAAACATGATTAATTCAGCCTTCGTTTGCACTCGGTCATGCTCAGATGGCAAATTAGTAGCAGAACGCAGGTAGGAGTTTTGAAGTCCTGTTCTTTTTCTGAGCGGGAAGTCTGGGCTATTCAAGAGGCAGCAGGCAGCCAAATTCAGCCTGGGAGGCTAAGAGAGACATCTCTCTTATCAATTATTTTGAGCTTAGAGAGAAATGTACTGTGTCTTTATAAAAACACATGCAGATTGTATGTAATGCATACTGGTCACTTTTTTTCTGAGGGAAGCATTTCCTTTTTAACTCACTGTATGACTCACTTATTCCCTGAATCTTGTGATGTGATTTTTATCTGGAGTTCCATGTCTTGCAATTATCAAATTAGAAAGGCTATTCCAAGAGAATAAAAAATCTAACCACAGAATTAGACTCAGTGGCGTAAATGCCACAAGTTGAATGTGAAATGTCTATACGCACACTTCTTGTGTTAAGGAAGCAAGAATACATTTTTGAATACCACTCTGTATTGTTCTCTGATTATAGTGTACAGAAAAAGTTTTTTAACAGAAGAAGTTAATTCAAGTAGCTGTGCACTCTCCAGTCACGTACCAAGGAGAGCACGTCTACGTACACGTAGTAACATGTATTTTAATTTTAATTCATTTTAGTTAATTAATTTTAATGCTTTCCTTATAGACATTCATCAATACATTTCTTACACAAATTCGTCATAAAAGTTGCCAGATTTGGATTTGTTGTGGAAAATGGCTGAGCTAAATTGTTTTACTCATTTTTGTAGTTACTAAGTTATGTGAATTAATGAATTAGGGGCCTTCCTTTCAAAAAGCAGATCCGTGTCTTGTGCTAGGTGCATCCCGCAGTTTATAATCTCCCAGTTTGCACTAGCAAAGTGTCTGTATGGTGAAAGGATGAAGTTCTCAGCTGGCAGCCAGACATCTATTTCTATCAGTCATCTACATTCCTGTGTCTACAGGGAGAAGGGCACATCATCCAGAGTGACACATTCTCTTACCACACCTGGAGTAGGTGTGATCAGCCTATAGAAGTGCCTCTCCTTTCCCGTTGATTATAAAGGGTGACTAGATTACGCTAAAACACCCAGCGTTGTATGAGTTGAGTCCTAGCCCAAGAGGCAATGCTGTAATGACTTTATGAAAGAACCCAGCCCGCTTAGCAGCAGCTGGAGTTCTCCTCTCTAGAGCTGTACTGGCCTGTTTTCCTTCCAAAATACCTTTATAGAGAGAGTCTAAGTTGGATTTCTAATGTGCATGTGGGAGCATATAGGGAAAAGGCTGGTTTAGGATCTGTGTCCCATTTTGGGAGCCCATTTTTCTTCTTTCCTTTGACAAGAGGGTGGTAACCATCTATACGAGGTGCAACCTTAGGTTAGGAGAGATGTTTGTAGGGTGAGATCCTACAGCTATTGAAGTTAATGGAAGCTTTGCTGGGGACACTATAGAACCAGCATTTCATCTATAAGTTGTAAGACTGAATCCAGACTTATGAAGTGGATTGCTATAGTGCACACCAAATTACTTGTGCATGTAGCAAAAATTTTGCATCTTGAATTCCTTATTTGTGCATGTACATTCTGCCATTATTTTGGAAGTCAGGCTTTTTTTTTTAAATACTTTTTCAAGAAACAACATAACTGAAAAAAAGACTTTTAATTATAAACCTTTTTCATTCCACTCTGATTGAAGGAGCATCACCTGGCAAGGATGCATGCATGGGTATGCCTATAGCATTGCAGTACTTGTGAATCTCCTGTACGGAATGGTAATTTCTTGTGCAGGATGGTGATATCCCAAAGAGTGGCAGATACTGTGAGAATTGGGTGTTCTACTGGAAATGAATATAAGACAAGTCTGTTTTACTAAGGAAAAGATAGAATTATAATATTTACAAATAAGATAACAGGAGTAAAATGAATATGTATTGTTCATATGGCCTGAAACTTCTTCAAGTTTCTCCTAGTCAAAATTTTTCGTAGTCTTCTTATGCTCCTCCATTTACTGTGGAGCTCCAGGGGGATTATTCAGGAGGGGATTTCACAGTGTCTGTCAGCAGGCTTGATTCACAAAGAATTACAGAGATATGCCTTACAGGATAATGAATTTTATCACAGGTATTGCTTACTAGTATGTACCTTGGGTTCACTTTGCTTTCCTTTCTTATCAACATAAAGAGTGTAAGAACGGTACTCTTGAGGACTTCCTCCTTCTTCATTTCTCATTTAACATACGTAAAACTCTCGAATTTATTTTCAGAAGCGTCTATTGATGCTGGCTGTTAACATGACAGACTTGTATGATGCAAATTTTTTAAATTAGGTTTGTTCTCTTACTTGCATTTACCATTTAAAGCCAGTGAACGAGAGGGCTGGTCCCTAGCTGTTTCCAAGATTACCTACTGTTCAGTTTAACTAGCTTTACCGGATGTATTGCTTAACAAGTTGTGGCTGTAAAGTGAATAATTCTGGACATACTGTAATTGAGTGAATAGATAGAATATATCTGGAAATTGAGTTTCACTGAAGCTACTTGTGTGTGGGATTCATCTCCCACTGGTGAACTTTGGGTTGAAACAGCCCCCCTTGGACCAGTAGGAGCAGGACTGGATCCTCCAACCCTCTTCTACACCCAGGGTGGTGAGCAAGCGTGCGAGGCATGTTGTGCCTCTACCACTCCGAGCCAGCCTCCAGCCAAGATCGTAAATGGTCTTTGAGCAAAAAACACTCCACGAGTTTCTGACCACAAGACCAAACAGGACATCAGCCTAGCATGGGAGGGATTTCAGTGGAGTGGAAGGAGTGCAGTTTCAGCGAGTCAGGTTATTTGTAAGGCAACTCCTTAGTTATTCAGTGCTAAATTACCTATCCTGGATGCAAGTGGCTGTACCTAACTTGGGTTCAAACCCAAGCTATCTGCAAATAACAATGGAGGAAAATATGATAATAATATGAGGGTGAAAGGTATTTGAGGATTTTTTGAGATGACACATAATATAATAACTACAAGAAATTTGCACAGAATCCAATATAAATATTATGTAAATACACATTTCTAAGCCGTCCGTCCTTTTATTTATCCATCTATCCATATGTCTGGTCATAAAGCTAAAAGAAATATTTTAAAAATTTTTCATGGCTTACAATATTTTTCTTTTGCTTACAAGTGAGCCTCTGTAATTATTGCATTATTGTTCAGTAGAGTGCAATGGCTGATTTTGACTGCAAATAAGAGAAAAAATGTAAAACTCATTATGCAAAAGGAACTGTTCTGCTGCTTATATCTCCCAGACAATGAGTGATGCAGTTTTACTTGTGAGATGCTAAAGCTGTTCATGTTAACCTCATCTATGAATTGATGCAGTCAGGATAAGCGCTCGGAAGAATGCTATCCAGAAGACGTAAAGGTATCCTAATATTAACCTGCTATGTGAAGTTTTGATGTACAGCCAGATGGAAACCACAAAAAGATGTTTCAGTGTCCTCAACCAGAAAAGTGAGGGAAGGTCAGTCGTCATAATATATTAATAAATCCCACATAACTTTTTAAGTTTGGTAGCATAGTTTATCCAAAATTATTTTATGTTTTTTGGAAAGCACAGGTAGAAGATAGGCATACATTTAACACATAGTTTTACAAAGTTCATGTTGATACTTATTATAGCAGAAAAAAATAGTTTCCTATAGAAATCAAAGGTACGCTGTGAAATGGAAATGTTTCTGTTTGCAGGTTCCAGCTCCACATTTCAGACTAGCAGTAATAAATTTAGACAAGGAATTTGGAGATGATATGGAGCTGGTTCAAATAAATACAGTATGTGTAGATTTTACATATGTTCAAGGGCAAAGTATTACAGGGGCAGTGAGTCCCTATCAGGGGGTCAGTTTTATTTATTCCTTAAGCAATGAGATCATGACTGCTGGGAATGAATCCATTCATTTTGTTATTGTCTGTGCAATTTCATTTGCTTTCTTTCTTCTTAATTCCCTTGAAATTTTTACATAATCTTAAATAGTTTTGCCAGCTCCCTTCCCCCTACTTATCTGCACATACTTTGTTAGATTACATTTTACATGCTTTGAGGAAGATGAATGGAATTAACACACACCCGGGGTACAAAGCTGCCGTTGTATATACTTGCATTGCTTTGAGATCAGAGCAGGAACCAAATTTACTGAGTCATTCTTTAGCCTTGGCTTTTGCTTAGCCCTAAAATGGAAGTTGCGCTGTTGGTGATAGTTTCTTCACTCATCACTCATCAGAGTAGGATTCATCTTGTTTTTCTGAGGATGTCTGTACTGTGGACATGTAGACCTAAGCCACTGTCCCTAGGGCTCCCTTGCTGATGTCCACAGTTGATGAACTTTAGACAAATTCCTAGATGTGATTCATCTGACCTATTTTAAACATTTAGTTTAGGATGAAGTTGCTCCCTAAAAGTGCCTATTATTATCTTTTTTACTATAGTGGGACTTTAGGTGGCTAATTAGGATACTGCAGATGTCTAACTTGGTCAAGTGGATCCCATCTTTAGTCCCTGGACAGAAAATTACCAATTTTTTATAATGAAAAATTAGAAATGTCTTTAAAATGTCTATTTTGATTTTTATTTGTCATCATCCACAGCTTCCTTTCATGTCATTTACAATTGTAGATCCTTAGCGTCTCTGTAACAGTTAAGATTTTTTAAGCTTCTTAAGGTTTTAACCTATGTTTATTTGGGGGAAGTGGGGTTAATAATATTGTAGAGATAAAAGCAGAACTATTTTTACTATTTATAACTGTGAAAATACATTAAAATTGGGATCATCTTGGTGTGCCAGAAAAAGACCTTGTGTTTTCTTCTAATATTGGGAACTTTGTACTAAACACATGAGCACTCAAAACCACTATTACATCAAAGGCCTCAAGTTTGCTGTGCAGACTTGTTCAGATTAATGGTTACTGCAGAATGTGTGGTATGTTCTGTAAGAGGAGGGTAAAAATGATAAAAATTCCCTGTATGTCTGTACTTTATAGCCAAATCAAGTATTACGTTACAAAAGCTATTGATCTTTCCCCAAGTGGCATTTTTATTTTCTGTATAAAACTCTGAGTAAGCTTAATCTTTGAAAATGCTTACTCTTAAACCCCTTTTTTTCTTTGCTTACCAATTCAAGTGATTCTCAGAAGAGTAAATACATTTTTCCTTCATGTAACAAAAATCTTCAGATAGTGATAATCCTCAGCTAGTTTCAAGATACAGAAGACTAAAAATGTGTTTTCAGCATATTTTGTAAGCTCTTCAACATTAAGCTACCTTGTGCTTTATTTCTCAAATTATTTTTTTTTTTATCTAGGTAATTTTTGACCTACAACCCGAGAGCTGTCAGATACAGCATATGGTGCCCTATTATTCTCTAGTCTAAATTAAAAAAAAAAATTTTTAGCATACTCTTTTAGTAATATCAGCCATTGCAGGGCAACTTTGTTTTTTCTCTAGAGTGGTCACCTAGCTCCTTTGAAGCCATGATAGGTACACAATGAAGAGGTCTTTAGCAAAGGAAATCAGGAAATCACGCCACAATATGAATAGGCAAGCAGTTTGGGATGCCAACGTCTTCATCATTAACATTGTTGCCAAACACAGGGGTGTCCAGCCATGCTGCGTACGTTTTTCCAATGTTCCAGCTTAGCAGCTACTCGGCACATTTCCTTCAAACACGGAATAGTGGGCAAGCAAGTTAACAGCTGGCCTCTTGCCTTCCCCCCACACAAAGAGCTTTATATGTCAAGTGTGAAAGCTTTAAAATTGAATCAAAATAAGATTATTTTTCACCCTGGATGGTAGGTGACAACATGCAACTCTTTACCTTTTCTTTCCTTTCCCTTTTTAGTCTTCCTTTTTAGTTCTTCATGCTGAAAGAAAGATATAATGCAACACATTTTTGGAAGACTAAGCATACATTTACTGTGCCAGGTCCTATCTACTGCATCCTTCATGTTCCAAGGAAAGCATGCAAAGTATTTTAACTCTGCAGTATGCTACATTACTCAGCTTCTTAACTGCTTAGAGTGACTAGCGCTACTATAGAGGGAGTAAAAACTATATATTTTTAATTCTTTTGATAAACCAGTGGGACAGTGTTATTGATGACATTTATTGTATCTGATTTCAAGCTGAGATTGCTTCAAGGTGGCATGTCAGTAGGGGTTTCAATGTTTCTTCATGTAGGAAAAATTCCCAGCAAACTTGCTTTTATACTGATGAAAGAGGACTTCAGTCCTGTTGGAGTGACTTGCTACTTCTTCCCAGAACAGAATTTGGAAAATTTCACTTGTATAAAATGGAAGTTGTTCTTAGTTAAAACATCCTGTCTCCTTTCTTGTTTTCAAGAAAAAATAGTTGAAAAATAAAGACTGTGAAAAAGAGCAAGTGGGTATTCTGTAGACTTAAAAGAAAGCATTACTTACAGGTTATAGCACTTTCACAAACTTGCTGTGACCTCCCAAACATTGAATGCTGTTTCCTTTAAACTCTTTTGGCCTGGAGTAACGCTGTGTTCACAGTAATGTGCTCAGTCTTTCTTCTCCCTTTTTATCCCACGTCATTGATTCATTTTGAGTTTATAAAATATACCTTAGAAATGTAGAGATAAGGGAACATTAAATTTTTCCAAAGCAGAGATGATGTAAGAGAAAACAATTGCTGTTTATAATCTTGAGAAATGAAGGGGAAAGATGATCTGCTGTTGTCTTCTGCTTCGCTTTTTCCTTAAAGATGACATACCTCTACTATCCATCTGTTTATTTCTCCTGCATTTGCTGGTTATTTATAGACTATTCTAAAACTGGTAGGACTGATGGAACAGCTATCCTCATCTCTTGAACTGTGGTGAGTTTCCATGCCATGATGTGGTGTTTTTTTGTTAAAGTGTATTGGGAAGAAAATATAGTCCAGTTATTTATGATAAAAGCTACTTTATTTGGTGGTGTTTTAGAATCCACCTTTAAGACTCCTTTAAGAAGGACTCCTTTTAGAGAGGAGAATTGAAGGGAGAAAGCAATTTTATTTCACAGATATATAGGTAATTTTACTAGATAAAACATTCATCCAGAGAAAAAGTAAGTGTGAGTATTCATTTAGTATATAAGACCAAAATTATGTCCAGTATTTAGACAACTGCTATAGACAATTTGTAGAGAGAAATGAAGTCCCTGTTGGAAAAATCCCTCAGCAACACCTTTCTTTTAATAAACCTTTGATTAATATTTTTTGGTTTCTTATAAAGAAACTTGCAATGTTTTGATAGTGAACATAGTGTGAGGCATATTGACTAGCCTTTGACAGTATGCATTTTCAGAGCTTTATAGTGTATTTGCTGAGAGTAGCCATTGCTAAATGATTTAATTTAACATAACTGCTCTTGGGATTAATCTGTTTTTGCAGTTTCCATGTTACATTACGGGATGCCTGTAAAAGTTAAAGTATCCTTGTCAAATTTCTAGATGTCTTTTTTCTTTGTCATCTCAGGTAGGACTTTGAAGCATACCTCCTCATGTTAGCATTTCATGTCACTTTGCTTTCCTGTGCCTTCCTTGTTGTGGCAAAGGGTTTTAAATCCCTGGGACTGCTGGATGTGAAGGGCCAATGGCTTGACATATAGGTGGCAACAGGTACAGGATACTGGGGCCCATATTGTTCAATATCTTCATCAACAATGTGGACAAAAATGTGGGCAGAAATACAAAATGCACGTTCTGCAAATCTGTTGATGACAGTAAAGTAAGAGTAGCTGGCACACTGATTGATGGAGCTTTGGTCCAGACAGGTCTTGAAAACCATGAGAGCTGAACCAACAGAAACTTCATTGAGTTTCTGCATCTGGGACAGGGTAACCCCATGCATCAGTACAGGCTGGATACCAACTGTCTGGGTAGCAGCCCTTCTGGAAGGAACCTGGGGGGTGATAATGAGCATCAAGTTGAACATGAATCAACAGTTTGGTCTCATCATATTAAAGCAAAACTCAAAGTTTTCCAGAAACGTGGCTGGCAACTGAAGGAAGTTGTCATGCCCTTCTACTTGGTGCTAAGGCAAATCTAGAACACTACATCCAGGTTTGGGTCCATCAGTTCCATGGAAATGCTGAGAAACTGGAAAGGTTTAGTGAAAGCTACAGAGGGCTGAGGGCCCTGGAGCACATGAGCTGTCAGAAGAGGCTGAGGGAGATTACTTAGTTTTACCTAATCTGAAGAAGAGGAGGCTAAAGGGTGGTAGCCTACAACTGCTGAAGGACAGTAACAAAAATGATAGAGCTGAACTTTTCTTAGTAGTGCTGGGTAGAATAAAGAAGGTCCAGAACCACAAATTATTGCTTGGCAGGTTCAAGTAGGACAGTAGAAATCTTTTTGACTAGTGCAACACTGGAGCAGGTTACCCAGAGGAGACATAAAATCTCTGTCCTTGGAGGTTTTCAAGACTTAACTAGAGAAAGCCATAGCTGACTTCATTCAGTGTTGGCAAGAGTCCTCTTTTAAGATGGAGGTTGGGCTAGAGACCTCCAGAGGGAGGGTTGTTGGAGGGGGATCTCAAGCAACAGTTCTGTGAGCATGCACATTTCCATGTGTAAAATTTCAAGAAAATGTTGTCATATTTAGAGAAGCTCAGTCTATCTGATTACCCACCTAAAGTTAAATTATTTCAGTATTACCTGGGTGTGCCCGACTAGTAGTTTCTGACTGGCAAACAAAGACGCAAATGATTGCAGAATTTAAACCGTATTGCATAAAAAGTTAGCATTTTAAATCATTTGAAGAAGTTATCTCTTAATACGTGAAAAATTTAAACCCAAATTAGACGCCTTTCTAAAACATATAATGAAATTACACAAGAAATTCTAGGACTGCCATTTCTAGGATGTATTATGTGAGAAGTGTCCTGTGCTATGCAGAAGTTCAGATAGATGATCCTGGTGGTGTCTTCTGTCTTCCAAAGTATGACTGAATTAATTCAGAGGCAAAACAGATCTGTGTTATGATTATGCTAGTGAGGATTGAAGTTATGGCATGTATCATGACAATTATTTTTAAAGGATACAAAATCAGTCTAGGCTTACTTAATGTCTTAATGGAATAGATAGACTGAAAATTTTTACTTACCTGAAACGGCAGCTCCACAAAATGTAGTCAAGATGCCAGCAGCATGCATGGGAGAAGAACTGAAAAATGCTTAAGTAGAACATTTTCTATCCTGGTGACTAAAAGTCAAAACACAGTAGAAATGATTGACTGGGTAGAGAAGAAAAGAAAGAAGGAATATCCAGGTGTGTTCCTGGACAGTTAGTGATTCAGTTCACAACTAAATTGAGCATGTTGACTGTCAACAAGATCTCATAATTGATGGATTGGACTGTCATAGAAGAGTGACCTAAAAGGCAGAGAAGAGAGGAAGAAACTGTGTATTTGAAGTACTGACTTTTTAATTTTTTTTTTTCTGATATGAGAAACTGCTAAGACCAAATGCTGGTTGTATAGCCTGTCTCCAAATACTCTTATCAACAGCCTTTTTGTTTTCCATTAAACCTGATTAAAGAACTCGGCAATTTTTATTTCATCGGATGAAAAAGTGCTCAAGGAGTCAGAGCAAAATTTGTGTGTGTGTGTGTGTGTTTTCTTTCTTTGTTTTTGTCTTTAATGCGGACACACCTGTACTTTACCTTCTTTGTGCATGGTTTCTTGAGCTGTATGGACTCACTGCAGAAGTCAAGTCTCAGTGCCATCAGCCACTCCTGATATCGCTTTGTATCCTTAGTTATGGTTCTGTTCTTACCAGGTTCATTGAGTTATTGTTTGGAAGATAGTTATATTCCTTTCCTTGATGTTTATGAATATCTACTTTCCTTGTTTAAGAGACTTGAGTAAGCTGTGTGCTTCTGAAGAGGAAAATCATTCTCTTCAATCTAACTACCGCTTCCTGCCTCCGATACGTGAAGGATTTAATCTCTTCTAGAGACCAGATCCCTATCTTGTGAAAATCAGCCCTGCTCTGTTGAAGTAAACACAATTCAAACATGTGCTCAAACTTAACCAGGAGCTTCAGTTCTGCTTCAACCACAATTCAATTATGGCATAGTATATATGTGGAGGGGAGGGTGTGTGTAATGTTTATGGTTTCGTACCTTGGCTTTTTTGAGATATGGTCTTTTGTTTTACACTGGAATCTGTGTGAAATATGTTCTTAAATCCAGTAGTGAACATTTTAAGCCATTTTTCTTGAATATACTCTAATTCAGTCTAATTTCCTTTCTTCTCCTGTAGGTGTTCAGAAGTACAAAAAATCAAGCATAGATTAACAGTGAAAAAAAATGAAACAGGCACATTTGCCACTTAATTATTACAGTATATTGAATATCTGTGTGGGAAGGGGCACTTCAGTGCTCCTCTCTGTCTGGTACATCCTCAGTGTGATGGAATTTATTCATTTCACTACTGCTAATGTTCCCATTTTAAAAGCACACAGGTTCAGTTCTTCTCAGTGCAGAACACATTGGCCTCAGTCCAAGAGACGGTTTTACTTGTCTGGTCATCTGTAAACACGTAGGCAGACTACTCGTGCTTCAATTTAAATATGCACCTCGGTCAGGGCAAGAGTGCTCAGCACCTTTCCTAACTCGGCCCTCGTTACTGTCATAGGTGAGCGGTGTGCAAGCAGATTTTTAAAATAAGAATTGACACACTCCTCTGGGTAATTTAACTCACGAGACTAATAACCAATCTGTGGTTTATATTTCTGCAACTTAACTTGTTCAATGCCTGTTTTATTTGGGGGGGTTACTTCAAGGTTATGGCAGGGGCGCTTTGCTGCTATAATTTCTGTTGTGGAATGAAGTTCTTGTTGGAATAAGGTACATCATGTACTTCTACTCTTTTGTCAGAGAGCAGAAAGGCAAACACGAATGATGGACTCGGTCCAGTATGCAGAATTTTGTGAAAGTCGGCAATTGAGTTTTTGTAAGTATTATAATGGCTGCACTGTATATAAGATGTTCGATTATTATTTCATGTAATAGAGAACACAGCAGAACCTCATGGTTTTTTACAGCACTTTTGTTTCATCCGCAATAATAAAACTTTAAATTCTTTGTCCCCATTACTCTTGGGAACAGTTAATTTAGCATAGTTTCAGGCTGTCAGACAGAGGATTTTATGGGAATATTTACCAAGCTTTCTATATGCTCAAATACTGTGCTGGTGGGGACAGCTGCAAAGATAGAACTGGTAAAGAGTTAATGGATTAAAACACCCATACTTGCCTGAAGTCTGTCGTGGTGGTGTTATAGTCAGCATATTACTAAAGTTTCATGGTTGCAGGTTTTTCGGAATGCATCTAAAATTAGAGAAGAGCAGCAAGTTTTGCTTTTATTTCCCTATCCGCAGAGACACAAAGAACTTACTAAAGAGTCTTTTCTATTTTAAGCTGTAAGCTCCTGCTGTGGAATTTATTCAACATTAGCCAAATTCATCAGTATACGCCATTCCAACACTAATAACATGATGACAGAATTAGGGCTTTACTAGCACTGAAAAACCAACTTACTAGAAGTACTTGTGGGCCACAACTATAATGAGCTGTAAATTAATGGGCTTGATCATGTAGCAAAACATCATTACAGAAGCGGTTAAGTGATGACTAAGGTTTTAGGTCAAATGTCAGAGAAAGTGAGGTGAAGAAGCCAGTAAAAATCATGACAAAACAGCACATGATCCTACAACACAGACTTGAACACAATGGTGTCTTTAAATGAGAGACCTTATCTTGTTCTTCCTTTTAAATTCGAAGAAAAAGTGACTCATTTATGGCAAATAAATGACACATTTGAAATACTGTTCTGTATCAGCAAATGTCAGCAAATGTAGGAAAACATGTTTTGTAAGCATTTCTTTTCCTAATTCAATATGTTTTGTAAGCTTAGTTATAATTTGGCATCACACATCTGTGAGCCATTAGATAAATGATACTTCAGATTAGAGTGACTTCAGCAAATGAGAGGTTTGTGATAAAGTCGTCTTTAAAACCCAAAAATTATCATCTGGAGACAGAACAAATAGAAATCCTAAATTTGCAAAATAAAATTGAATGTTGCTGACCAGGGGACTGTGATCTATAAAAAAGTCTCAATGGTATTTTCAGTGTTTTTAAATGGCCATGTCTATACAGTTCTTTTCACTGACTTTTAATGTCATTAAAGAATAGGAGAATTACAGTGCTTAGAAACTACTAGCAGGAGAGACTCATGCACAAATTCAGTTGCATAATATGAACTCAGCCAGATAGCATGTACTAAGGGCAATGCAGAACATTTGTTCAAACCTAACGGAAAGGCTATTTTTGCTTAGTTTCTTATATTTTAGTAAAAATTGAATGTATTGCTATGTTTAAAGTAGTAAGCCCTTTTTACTGTAATATAAACCCATGAAAACTGTGTCACAAGAGAATAAACCTGGAAGGGACTTCAAGAAGCCTGTTCTAACAATATATATTCATACTTACAGCTCCACATATTTCTGTGCAGTGTTAAAGACAGGCGAAAGAAAAGGTCCATCAAAGATTAAGTACTACACGATTACAAATTTAAATTCTAGGGAACATTTTGTGGTCCTGCTATCACCTTCACACCTTTTCTCTTGCTTTTTTTTTTTTTTCTTTCAGTCCTCAGCAATCCTGTGTAACTTTTTAATTCCCTCCTAAAGAATAACCATTTTTTCCACCTGTTTTCTGTTTAACACCTGACTTCTCTTTAGCTTTTTATTCCTTGTTGAAGACTGCCTTTGAAAGAGCTGTTTCAAATGATTCTCCCACCTTGTATTTACTTCATTTTGGTTGTCCTGTCTTCACAAACAGCCCTCATTAAGACCTCTATGTTACTAGCTTCTTTCTGTCCAAGTCTCCACAGCTTTCTGTGATCAGCTTGAACACCACTGACCCAAGTAAGATTGTCCATTTTTTGGTTCTCCTGTGAATTTCCATGATGCTTTTTCAGTTCCACTTTGGTATCTCTCGTTCCTCCTTTTACTCTCTCAGCAAATATCATGTTTCTTTGTCCCATATTTTTCTCTGTACTTTCTCCTAAGTGATCTCATCCATTAGCAGTGTGAAGTTCTCATATGAATGTTGATCATTTGCAGACCTACATCTACCCTTATTTCTTTATATCCAAAGCACATTTTAAAAACACTCATCTACAAATCATTTTGGCCAGCCTGTCAGCACCTAATCCCTGCATGGTTAACACAGGGACTTCCTAGTTCTTCTCTCCTTCTTCATTTGTCTTCGCTGTTGTTAACACAATTATACCATTTTATCTGGGCCCAGACTTGTGTTGATTTCTTCTAGTGCTTTCTCTCATTCATCAAAGATGCAATGCAATCATATTATTCTTTTACAATAATATATTCAAAATCAGGTTTGTCCCATCTACGGTCCTCTGAGGTAGACCCTTCCTTGTTCTGAAATCTCCCATATGATTGATTAACTGTGTGTTTTTCTCTTTACTCCATGCTGCTTATGGGTCTCCAAAATGTTGTGTATGAAATAACAGTCTTTTCCCCACTAATTCCATTTTGGTAATTCCTTCCTTGGCCAATCAAATCCCATTCACACTCCTTGTTCCACACTTGCAGTATTTTCTATGACTGGAAAAAAATGCATTATTTTGGCCTACCTGTTGTTAACCTCTCCTTTTCCTCTTATGATTTTAACTGACAGCAAAGAAAGCGTCCAAGTTTCGTGACTGGTTGGATTGTAGCAGTATGGAAATAAAGCCAAATGCAGTTGCAATGGAGATTCTGGCATATTTAGCGTATGAGACTGTGGCACAGGTAAGAGAGTATACTCTACTGATTGAACTCTAGCTAAACCAAAGGAATTAGTACTTGGATGTACTTCAGCCTCAGGTGACTGTGTTGTAAGCCTCTTCAGAAGGATGCAGTCACTACTTCAGATCACTAAGCTAACTGGATTCCTGTCTGTCTTTCAATTTACTGTATGACAGATGTGTACTATACCATATTCGTCCATCTGATACACGAAAAGAGTGTTTTATTATGGTTACAGAGGAGAGTGGAGTCCAGCACGAACTTTATTCAAGTCCAAACTGAAACCACATACTTCGCTATGTGACCTTTGGCAGTGTGCTGAGGCTCATTCAACCCCATTGCACAATTGGATTAAAAAGCAGGATTTCCTGGAAAACAAAACGTTACCTTAGTGCCAAGCCGAGCCCTCTTGGGTAGATAGATTACTCCATATATTTACAGAAGTGGAAAAGAAAGGTTCCTTAGGCTGAAATATCTCTGAATAATTTTGTTTTCAACTGAGAAGCACTAAGAATAATCTGCCTCAACCCAGAACTCCTGTCTCTCTTCATTGTTACAATGGCATTTGCAGTAAGTACCACGTCATTAAACCTACCTGTTTATCGGCTGTTTTTGCCCCTCCAGTTGGTGGATTTGGCCCTTTTGGTTAAGCAGGACATGGCTCCCAAAGCTGGTGACCCATTCAGTCATGCCATATCTGCCACCTTCATACAGTATCACAACTCTGCTGAGGTAAACCTTGCTTTTTCACATATTAATGCATTTTATGTTTTACTTTTACATGTATTTGGTAGTTTGTTGCTTTCAAAGTAGATGTTATTGAATCTGGTATTGTTACAGACTTCTGTTATGGAGTTTATGAACATTGAAGTTATGGATTTAGATGGAAAGACATTAAATTATAGCTCCAAATGTTAAATTCTTAGCAGCATCTTTATATTTAAATGTAAATCCTCTTTTCGTGGGTGGAAATTCCTTCTCTCTCTATTGAAGGCTCTCTGTATTGCAGATTTGGAGATTAAAGTTGTCAACAGTGGCAAGTGCAATAAGTACTGTATTGCATGCATTGCTGCAATACAGATATTATAGTAACCTCTAGAATAAGCAAATTTAATTCTGTATTACATCTCTTCTAACAGTAAATCTAAGAAGGCAACAACTATTTTTTTTTGAGATTTTATTATATAATGGCTGTTTGACATTTTGTTTTATAGCCACATCTCTTAGGGCAATCTACAAGTGTGAAGACCAGTCTTGACTCTCCTGAAAACACACCACCTCCTACACCCACACCCCCAGCATCAGCAGGGCAGCAACATCTTGGGAAAACCCCATCAGGAGCCCTGGGGAATGGTGGAATTGGACAGGACTCTACCAAATCCAAACAAAGGAAAAGGAAAAAGGTATTTGGTGCACATGCCTGAAAAAAAAGAAGAAACCAAAACATCTTCAGGAAATGATGTGTCTCTCTTGAAATTTTAACCTATATCACATGTTAGCTACCGATGTTTTTGTAGGGCCAAATGTGTGCTTGGGTGTTCTTTCTATTAGAACTAGGTAAAGGTTCTCAGTAACGCCTGCAACCTGAATTTTGTTGAAGCAACAACCGCTGCTTCTAAGATGAGCTGTACCTCTACAGCCAAAGCAGTAGACACCATCCCAGATAATCATCCCCTTCTCTGACAGTAGCAGCTAGTGCAGGTTTTGAGGGTCAAAGCGTAAGCAAAGTAGGCAAAGAGGTAGTTGTGATTTTCCTGCTCCCAGCAGCCTTTGGCGACTGCTGCCTTTGCCTATAACAACTTTGCCTGACCTGCTTTATTTTTATGCCAGTTGGTTGCATTGAATCTAAATATTTGTTTACTTTGCATAAATTATGGACATCTGGTATTCAGAGTGTGAAATGTAAATATTACAATTCTTGTTGTAAATCCTTAGTATTCTATCTGAGAGAGATATATGTACCTTAAAATGACACAGGAACTAGATTTGATTAAATAAACTGGACAGGAAGCACTATGTTAGTCACTTAGGACTTTTTTTGAAAAAATGTGATGGCAGTACTCATTTTGCTGCAGAGCAATGGGGTGACTTGTGATTTTCTCATGTGTGTTATTATTCTCCTACAACAAATACTCATTTTGCACAGAGTTTAACCAGTGATTTTTACAATGACAGATAGAAAAAGATGTATTTTCTCCTTGTAGTGTCATCAGTGCTGTAGATTCTCTAATACATTCAACTTTCTCTCTGCACTTATTATATTCCATTTAGAAAGCCTTTAGTGAATCCTAAAAGCCTCTCTGAAGACTTGCTTTTTCCTCTTCCTTTTTATGTTACATTTGATTATGTGTTGTTTCTGTGGCTGATTTCCATTATAGTTCCTAGGAACAAGAATTTAGCTGGAGATGTAGTTTCTGATACATTATATTTTACTAGTTTCCTGAGTTTATTTTAAATTCCTAGTGTTTGACTTAATGCCTTTTGAAATAATTGTATTCTAAAAAGTGCACCATTTTAATGAAATGTTCCCATGACTTATCCTATTTGGTTAGATCTATACTGGATATAACTAAGCCATTGAGACAAACAAGTTAACTTGGTGAAGAATGTTATTCTTAGTCCATGAAAGCCCAGTCCAGCTGAAAATATTTGACTTTCACATTCCCTTTATGAACATCAATCAGCAAGGGAAGAATCTGCCATCGTATTATGAATAATTCTGTGTGTACACACAGGCTCCAGTGGACGCAGCACTCTTGAAAATAAAACATTTTGTAAAAAATATGCTAAGTTTGAAAGCATTAGTATATACTGTAAATATATGAGGGGACTGTGTATGTGTGTACATTAAATTTCAGTGTATAATTTATGTTTTTGTCTTTCTTAGTACATTCACTAATATTGTTTTCATTAATTTATTAACAAGCAGCCATCATTCTGATAAGTCATCTGAATTCTGGCAAGCAGCTATGTCTAGATGGAAGCCTAAACCAACATTTCCGTTTGACTAGCAAGGAGAAAAGAGTAACTTTTCTTTTAAAATCCTGAGGATATTTTTGTAAAATCGATGGACCAGTAGCAGTGAATTCTTGATTTTCCTATTTAGGTTCCTTAATCCAAAAAGTCATTTGAAATTTGAAAACATTCCAGTTTGAGGTAATTAGAATATTTTTGCGTCCCTCTAACACCATTATGTCACATGTTTCATCTTCAAATTTCAGTCTGATATTACTCAATGGTGATTGTGGTATCAAATTACTTTCCACTTTGGGTACTTGTTCAATATTTTCCCCACCCCTTGACATCATAATGAGAGCCTGAAATGTTTTAAAAATAGTTTCTGTGGTTATTGCAGTGTGACTTCTATGACCCTTTCATTTTAGTTTGAACATTTTCTGCTCTTTTCAATTGCAACATACAGCAGCACTAGGTGAAAGATTTAAGAGGACAAATATGGTGTTCTTTGGGTCTCTTAAGCAAAGTTCATGTAAAAGTCCTCTTTGATTTGTTAATAGCTTTTTTTCTCTAATGTAGTGTGTGGCAGCAATGATGTGTATCCTCAGGAAAAAAAAATTGGTCCATTTTATAAAGGTTTATTTTCATACTTTATGCACTGTAGGTCTGTTGTGTGTTTTTGATTTAGTAACAATTTATGTGTTTTTCTGTTGCAGAGCACTGCAGCCTGTGGTATAGAGGCTCAAAGCGATGCCATCCAGCCCAGCCACATCAGAGAGGCCATTCGACGCTACGGCCACAAGATTGGCCCCCTTTCCCCATTCACAGTACGTAATAACAGAGTTATAAAAAGTTATATTTATAATCTTAAAGAACTTTGATTTTCAAGTGGTCAAATGAAGAAGCTTTGGAATTGTTGAGAGCAATTTGTGGTGACTGTAATTTTCTTTATAAAAGTGGCATAATTCTCTTGGGAAATAAAACTTAGTAATTTCTGTCTCTTTTTGGAAAGACAAAAAAGTTTTTTTTTCTTTTAAATATTATTTTCTTTCAATTACAAATTATGCTTTTTTGTTAGTGCTTGAATTTTCTGTTTTTGCAAAGTTTAGGTTTACAGTTATTTTAAATTATATGTATTCCAATATGGTGAGGAGCACTTTATATTCTAAAATTAGTTGTGTGTCAGATACTGCTCCTATTGGAAGTTGAACTCTCAAGTGACACATTTACGGTTGGAGAAAGAAGAGAATGGTTTCTTTAGACAACTTTGAACCTCCACTAAAATGTAATAGAACTGAGCTTGTGGTAAAACGCTGATGGGTTATGAGGTTTTGCCATCATTTTTTCTATGCAAATTGCAAATCCATTGTTCAGAGCAGCCAAACGAATTCTTTATTTAATTTTCTCAGCTGATAAAAATGTGAAAGTAGTCTGTCTCCAGTGTCATAAATTGGGGTCATTTTCTTCTGATCTGCTTTTCTATGTGGCATATATCCTTGCTTACCTCAGAATATCGACATTTAGGAAAGAATGAATGTCAAAGAAATCATTATAGAAAAAAAAAAACCAAACCCAAAACCACCAAACTAGATCTGAGCTCCTAAAACTCAGGAAGAAATCGCCTGGTTTTGGAGAAATTTTAGGAGAGGAAAATGATTCTGAATTTGGAGGAAATTAATCTACATAAAAATTATATAGAAGTATATGAGGACCATAAGTATCAAGTAAATAGTAGGACTTGACCTCAGAAGCAAGGAACAGGAAAAAATAAGAGTAAATGAGTAGGTGAAGTTATAATTTTCCCAGTGTCAAAACTGATCAATGCTTTTATAAATGGCAGTAAATATTTAGTTTATTAATGATAGTTGATATGTATGTGCAATGAATTATCTTTGCGTAATTTTACCTCTCTCTTTTGCCACTCACAAATGCTAGATTAATATCATGTAAAGCGTACGATAGAATTTCTAGTCCAAAATAGAGAAGTGTCTTTAGCAGAAGCTTGGTAAGAGATGTAGCTAAGAACATGGCAATAGGTTCTGAAAGCAGAGAATGTATTTAATTTTATTATAAAGAAGTAAAGAGCTCACATAAACAATTACAGAGGTAAGTCTTCCTTCCCTGACCCTCACTAAAAGTGGTTTGCTTAATTATTAACCAGAGTTTGAAATTTCTCTGCAACCACAAGTTACAATAAAATATTCTATTTTGGGGGGTTTTTATGTCCTGCAATCTTGTGAACTTCCCAAACAGTACAACTAACTGAACAATTTCATTTGTTGACATCACCTACTGTCAACATGGTTGATGAGATGAGCAGATGTTGTTTCCTCTAAACAAGCCAAGAGAGAGAGAGGGAATCTTGGGTGATCTAGATGCATACAGATATTGTAGAGCTGTAATACGATTCCTTTTTTAATGAGAAAGTTCAGGAAAAGCATTTTGAGTGATACCATAGAGTATGCTTTTGGGTCTGCCAATCTGCCCACTTTTCCTGTCAGTGCCCTCATGGGCAGTTTTGGGGACAAACATTGCTATCACAGTTGTCCAAAATGAAAGTACCCCAAACTTCCTGTAAGTTCCTTACAGGTGCAGAAAGCATGAAGGTAGATTGATGCTTCCTTTGACCCTACCTTTTCGTATTGAAGACTCTCATGCTATTGCATTAAAAATATTATCTCTAGGCATTTTGGACAGTACTGCAGCAACACTTCTTTTGAATGACTTCTGCTTTCTCCTGTTGCCACTGCCTTCACTGTAGCGCCGGGCCTGCTGGTGACGGAGGGAGCACAGCTGTC
>WAAD01024778.1:3830-14712 GCA_013389945.1 Fregata magnificens
ACCTTTAAAAAGATTTAGGTAAACACCACTTTTCTTAATATTTATATCATTCTCATCATGATATGTGAGTGTCTCGCAGCCTCTAATGCTTACCCTTTACAAAGCACTTGTGAGGTCTGTGTTGCTGTCCTACTTCTACAGGGAAATTGAAGTATAGAGAGATACAGACATCTGTCCTGACATTTAAGTTCTTAAGCAGGAACTCTGGATAAATCCCTACCAGGGTCTTTCAACAGTATTTAGTTCTAACAAGTCTAAAAACTTTATCNAAAAATAGAACCTACAAGATCTGTCTGAGGTTAGTGCTCTGGTTAGGTTATACATCTCAGTGTGATAGAGACAATTATGTAATCTTGATGGTGTTACCATTGTGGAGAGAAATATTTAGGAAAGTATGCATTCAAGTTTGTGAAGAAGATTCCACAATTGTTCCACTGACAACTGTGACTGCAAAGTTGTGAATTAAGGATATTTTGGGAAACTAAGAGAAAATTCTACATTCGGCTTTGTATAAACTTTGAAAGGATGTAAAATAGAGACCCTGACAGTTATCTTCCCATGGTTTATTTTTAAACCCTCTCCTTATCACAAGGAGAGCACAGATGTCCTAAGAACATGCGAGCATTTAGCCAGCAGGTTCTGAGGGCATTCAACAACCTTGGGTTCATTATCAATAGATACAAAGGTCTTTGCATCAGCAGAATCTTGAGACCTTCTGAACAGAGATTTTTTTTTCCCCCTGAGTTTTACTTTATTGCTTTATTTTCTGGACAACCGTCCACAGCCATTTTAAAATTTTGTTAGACAAAATTCTAGGGGGAGAGCTAACGTACGATTCTTCCACTAACAGGACGCAAATATGTGATTAAGGATGATAGCTTTTGGGTTTATTTCTGGTAACCCCTATATAATTAAAAATTCTGCTCTATTCTTACTCAAATAATACTTTTATTTTTTGCATTTATTGATCTAGAAGAGCACAAAAATCTTTGTGTTTGTTTTCTTAAATAGATATTTTTAGTGGCTTGGTGCTTTCATAAATCTCAGCCTGCAGGAATTGGACTCGAAAATGCCATTAACTTTTAGTAAGATGGTTGGCCCCTTCAATCCCAAGTGAAATCTTAAGAGAGAATTTTGTAGTAGAGTACGAATACAGACAACAGCATTGTCTGTACTGTTCTCGATATCATTGTCGGAAATAAAGCTTCAGGAGATGAACACTAGAAATCAGCAACATGTAGACTAGTTCATGAGAAGGGGAGAAGGGATTCTTTATCACAATGAGCTGGTGTAGCCCCCCCCCCACTGAAAGGAAAGCCTGTAGAAAGTGCTCCCATCCTGCTGTGAAATGCATCCAAGAATTGTTGATTATTGTTAAAGGACGTGGGCAAACAAAATAACTAGAAACACAGCTCCTGGGAGATCCACATAAATCTGAATTTTAATTTTATAGACATAAATACTTACAGAAGACTTTCACGTGCACTTATTGTGTTATGTTTCCAACTGATACCCTGCAGGCAACCCAGATAAGCTGCTGAATTGCACTAGCTGCTGAAAATACCATTGGCAAATGCAGCTTAAGAGCATTTTTACTATTTTACTATTGGTATAAATATAAAAAAATTTCAGTGAGTTTTTGTGTATTCTCATATCGTGTTGGCTTCAATACTTCATATTTTACTAATAAAGCCCCAGCATAGTCAAGTCTTAAAAAACTGTATCTATGTCTATAATGATGGTACACTGATGTATTTATGTGTATCTCACCCAAGCACTGAATCTGAGAAAACATAAACAGGAAGTGCAGCACCTTCTCATGTTTTCTGAAGGATTCCATGAGGATACACAAAAACTTACATCAGTTTTGTTGCTTGTCTATATATTTTAATTCCCACCACTATTTCTCCCTTCCTGTGGATTCTCATATGGTATAAATTAGTAGTGCACTATTGTTTTCAACTGTTCTACCAAGTAGCTTCTGCTTACGATCTGTCCCTTGATGTTTCCTTTGTTCAGATGTTTTTAGTTCTGTTGGCCAAGTTTTGATGAAATTTGAGTGCTGTGCAGTTATTGTATGCCATTTATTATCATATAATCTGACAAGCTGAATGTTTGACACACTTAAAAAGTGAATACAGGAAAATCATGGAGGGAAAGGAAAACGTGTTCTATTAATCATTAAAATACATTGTTATTCTTAAGTGTTGTAAAGTCTCATCTTTTACAGTTAAAACTGGGAAGTTTTTCAGAATTTGTTGAAGTTCAATACTTTTGATATGGAATGATTTGAGCCCTCCTAGCTGTACAGTAAGATTCTTTTGTTTAACCTTTGTTCAAGATGTAAAATATTGTATCAGCATAAGTGAAGATTTTAAGAAAACCTTGCTGTTCATGATTTCTCTTTTACTGGATTCTCTCTGCAGCACAATTGTTTCCAGTTTCATAAAGATTTTGTATGGTTTTGATTTACTGTTTTCTACCATTAGCACAGGGAGGATGCCTGCTTTCTGGGAAGGTAAAGAAAGGAAACCTCTTACCTCTAATAAGACTGAACATTCCCATATATGATGTATAAATAAGGGGGCAGAAGAAAGAAACACCACCAGCTGGCTTTCCATAGAATAGCTTAGGTGAATGCAATGTCAAGTAAATGAGGGAGAAACATATTTTTAAGAAAGGAAAGAAAAACAAACTAGGAATGTTTCTCAGTGGTCTTCTGTTTTCCAAGATCTCATTTGTGGCAGAGATGGGACCCAATTTTCTTCATAGCTTGTCTATGTGTTTACACATCTGAGTGACAACTGGAGGAACTAGGAACTGGTCTATACTGATGGACTACGTTTTTTCTACTAGGTTAAAGAAAATTGTTTGCAGTTGCAGGACTGATTGGCTGGCTCATTGCAGCTCTGAACACATTTTTTGGCATTCTGGGCCAGAGACTGGACACCTGAGTTAACGCAGGAAGTAATTTAGGTGCTGGAGAAACTAGTTGACAGCTTCCCAGTAACAAATAAAAATTACACATAATTTCAGATAAGTGGTCTTCAGTCTCTGTTTTACGGACCACAGTGGTCCATAGGCTACTTCTAAGGGATCTGATAATCATAACTGAGACAAGCAAATCTATTGCTATTTGAAGTGAATTTTGTACACAGCCCAAAGAAGTTGTAGGACTTCTTTGTAGTTGTAGGACCCTATGTTAGCTTTGTTTGCTCTCACTGGCCTCAGAATGGGAGGGTGTATGGACATCTTAAAAAACCCTATTAATTATTGGCTTCTTGTTATGAGTGATACTGTGTACCAGAAAAATAACAGTAATTAGCTGAATTTCTATTACTAGAAGTCATCTTCTGTTCCACTTTCTTTTCTCAGGATGTGAGAGTTTTAGGTTTTTCTCAGGATGTGAGAGTTTTAGGGTTTTAATTCCTAAAATTTCAGGAATAGTGTGCTAGTAGAACACAGAGTGGCTTACATGTACAGGAGAAGGTACTGACAACAAAGGTGAAGACGTGAAAATCACAGAGTTAAAATCAGAGAACTCAGTGTTACAGTTCCAGTACCGTTTTTCCCACAGCGGTTTGCCAGCGGAGTTTTTACCTGCATTCATATTTTATCATACAGAAACATTCCACAGAGCTGTAGTTTTGGAGGAAAAGAAGCCTGTCCATAGTATGAAGTTAGCCCTGGGGCACCAAATATTTGGCAGTTAAATAGCTGAGAAATTCATCTCTTAGCAACTTCTTTTCTCTGTTTACTGTCAATCCCATGCCAAGGGTAAAGTGCTGGGCGCTTAAAGAATTTGGTGTTGAAGTTCATTCTACACCCTTTCTCAAGAAAGGGTCTTGTAAAATAGGGAGAGAGAGATATACTCTTGTGTATAAAAAATAATGCTGATTTGGTTAATATGTGAATCATAATAAACTGCTGGTTTTAAGTGGGTCTTACTTCAGGGATCAAGTTAGGAATCCAGTTTAGTATGGAACTTTTCTCAGGAATGCCCCTGTTGACCTCACTCCTATAGAACTTGGGTGATAGATTGTACTTTTCCAGCATAAGTGTATTTTCTTTTAATAAGGTAGTTCTGGTTTAATTCTAGAGAAATGGAACCATGCTGACTAGAGCATAAACTTGGACTGACTACAGTAAATACGTTTCAGCTACTCCAGGTTTATAATAGCATGAGCAGAGTCTGTTCTATGCCATCTATTCATGAGCATGGAATATCTCAGTGCATAGAACATTAGTCAAATGTGAACGTGAGAATATTAGAATTGTGATTTATGATCTTTCAGGACTGTTGGGAATGGCATTTCGTAACCGTAGGTAGGCTGGTGGATACATACTCTAGAAAAGCAGGATACGTTTCACTGATGGTGTGAAATCCTTGTTGGCTGGGCTGAAAAAAACGGTGACGAGAGTGAAAGAAACAAAAACTATTTTCCGGGAAGTTGGTAATTCTTCTCTGTCTGCCTCTAGTACTGCTCCTGCAGCAGATTACCCTCATTGCCCTTCATCTGCCCACCACATAGTACTTTGGCTCAGAAAGCTGTTGTGACAAGACCCATCTGTAGAGAAGACACATTATCTTCTCTGGAACTTCATAGGACACAACTGATGGGAAAGACAAAATGTCCCAACTCTATGTACATCCATTAGTTTCACAAGTGAACTCACTCTCTGCACTTGCTACTTTACCCACGACCCATCAGAAAAACTGGTAATAATGATTTCTTTTCTTACCTTCTCCTCCTTCCTCTCCCCAGTTTAAGATGGAATGATTTTTTTTTTCTTTTGCAGTGACTGAAAATCCACAATTTTTTTGCAGCTGTTTGAGGTGTCAAGTGATTCATGTCAAGAAACTATTGCACAGGTGATGAGGGTTTGACAGGGTAGACTTCCCAATAGGGTATTCTAATGTCTTTTCTATATATGTAGTGTGTCTTCAAGAAAAAGGAGGAAAGAAAAAAGGCCTCCTTGAAACTAAAATTTTCTGAAAGTTTGTGTTTCACAAAAAGAGTCCCAATTACTTCCAGGACTTCCAGGATTTTTGTGAGGTTTTCCGGGAAGTGTGTTTCATAGCTTTTTCATTAGAAAATGAAGCTACTTTTCATAAGCTTTGTAGCTGTCTGTTAATTTCTGACTTAAAGTTTTGGCACAGCAGTATGTACATACTGCCAAAGAAATATTCCTAAATATATTGGCACAACATGCTTTGTACATAGTACTTTGTATCATGTTTTAGGGTGAGTTCTGTTGGCTATAAATCAGTATCCTTAAGCTCTGGGAATATTCATTATAAAGGCCATTGCCCTGGAATGACACAATCCTGCACCTGGGAGTACTTTACAGTGGGATGATAAAACAATGAATTTTATTTATAGGCAGTTGCTGTACACCTTTACAGTTTATCAGTCATTCACAACAAGAAGAAAAATCAGAATGAGAGAAAGTAAAGACTGAGATAGATCATATGTGTGGTGGGTTGACCCTGGCTGGACGCCAGGTGCCCACCAAAGCCGCTCTATCACTCCCCTCCTCAACTGGACAGGGGAGAGAAAATATAACAAAAGGCTCATGGGTTGAGAAAAGGACAGGGAGAGATCACTCAGCAGTTACCATCACAGGCAAAACAGACTCAACTTGGGGAAATTAGCTTCATTTATTAACAATCCAATCAGAGTAGGGTAATGAGAAATAAAACCAAGTCTTAAAACACCTTCCCCCCACCCCTCCCTTCTTCCCAGGCTTAACTTCAATCCCGATTATTCTTTACCTCCTCCCCCTGCAGTGGCGCAGGGCGATGGGGAATGGGGGTTGCGGTCAGTTCATCACACATTGTTTCTGCTGCTCCTTCCTCCTCAGGGGGAGGACTCCTCACACTCTTCCCCTGCTCCAGTGTGGGGTCCCTCCCATGGGAGACAGTCCTCCACAAACTTCTCCAACGTGGGTCCTTCCCATGGGCTACAGTTCTTCACAGACTGCTCCAGCATGGGTCCTTTCCACGGGGTACAGTCCTTCAGGAACAGACTGCTCCAGTGTGGGTCCCCCATGGGGTCACAAGTCCTGCCAGCAAACCTGCTTCAGCGTGGCCTCCTCTCTCCATGGGTCTTCAGGTCCTGCCAGGAGCCTGCTCCAGCGTGGGCTTCCCACAGGGTCACAGCCTCCTTCGGGCACATCCACCTGCTCTGGCATGGGGTCCTCCATGGGCTGCAGGTGGATATCTGCTCCATCGTTAACCTCCATGGGCTGCAGGGGGACAGCCTGCCTCACCATGGTCTTCACCACAGGCTGCAGGGGAATCTCTCCTCTGGCACCTGGAGCACCTCCTCCCCCTCCTTCTTCACTGATCTTGGTGTCTGCAGAGTTGTTCCTCTCACATATTCTCACTCCTCTTTCCAGCTGCAATTGTGCAGGGTTTCTTGTTCCCCCTTCTTCAATATGTTATCCCAGAGGCACTACCACTGTCGCTGATGGGCTCAGCCTTAGCCAGCGGTGGGTCCATCTTGGAGCCAGCTGGCACTGGCTCTATCAGACGTGGGGGAAGCTTCTAGGAGCTTCCCACAGAAGCCACCCCTGTAGCCCCCCGGCTACCAAAACCTTGCCCTGCAAACCCAATACAATATGCAAGCAGAATAAATCATGAGAGCTTGTATTGTCAGCCTGATACAATCAGGAAAAAAATTATGACACTGGTTTGAAAAGTATCAGACATTTCTTTAAAAAGAGCGTTTATCTTCTTGTTTTTCTTTTCTTTTGGGAGAGAGGATGATGGAAAAGAGGTTTCTTCACGAGGGTGTTCTTGCACACTGTCCCTATTTATCTCCAAGCAATCCACAAAGGCTAATTCCACAGCAGGAGTCAGAATAGAAGTTAAACGTACTATTCTGAGCCTGTCTCTGGAGGTTTTTTTCCCTTTCCATTGCCTACAGAGGGAGACAACTGAGACTTGCTTTGTTAAACTAAAGGTAGGCTGTGTGAATGCAGCATATAATTAGCCTGATGAAAGCTTAGATTCTCAGGTCATCTCTTGCCTCCAGGTCAAAATTCATAGAAAAACTTCAATTATAATGATGATGTCAATACTAAAACCATAATACATAACTAAAGAATAAGTTCATCCTTAGGTAATCTAAAGGTGGTATCTAGCTTAGAAAGTCCCTCAACTGTTTGCTGCCGAAACTGGGAGAATATACTCTATACACGTCGTAATCTTATGCTTTACCCTGATTATCCATTATGGTAAACTGGAAGACAGTGTGGGCTGGATGGACCTTGGTCTGAAAAAGTGGGAATGTTTTTTGATTCTTATGGTATAGCAATACTGTTAATAGACTGAAGGGACTCATCAGAATATCTGGTCAAGAAAAAGTATTGTATAGCAGAAACTGGGAGATCATAGTCACAGTTACCCAGCCAGACTGAAATCTGTATCTCAACCTATGGATAGGGATATTGTGTTGTGTAAAGACACTTTCTGAAATGACTATTAAGCTTCTTTAACATAGTAGAAAGTAAAGAAAGGTGAAGTGTTACCATGTTCAAAAGTTTTGATGGCTTCTGAAATTTTAGATAATTGGTGCCATTAAAACTTCTACTGCCATTGATCTCCTGCTTATTTCAGTCATCGTGAAAGGGATGGATAGACTTAGGTTAGCAAAGCAGCTACGGCAAATGCATAGGAATTACTTCCCTCTGCAAGAGCTTTTTATGTTCAGTATTATGATTCTATAATTCATATGTCCATTCTATAAATCCATACTGCTGTTCATAAATATATACTCGAGATAATATTCATTCATGGTCTGATGTGTGAAATTGTTAAGATTTTTGCGTGCATGTACATTAAGAATAATACCCAAATGCAAGTAAAGCAGCTTCATGTTACAAAAACATGATATGAAAGAGGTATCACCTTTAAAGGACACATACATAATATTTTGAACTCTTACAGTGAATGCTGCAGATTTAGATGCGGAATTATGCATACACAGGATGAAACTATTTTTACAAATCTGCCACGGCTATGTCTCATTTTGTTACAAGTGTGTGTTAGTGGTAATCCTACCTAGTCAATGGTGTAACTCTGGAGTCGTACTGACAGCACATGAAAACAATCCTATCAGTTGAAGTAGACTGTAGCCTAGTTATTATGGCTGATATAAATGGGACCAGAATCAGGCCCATGCTCTTTTAAAACCATTGGAACATGTAATAGTGATGGATTGAGTTATCCTCTTACAGCAATTTTACTATATTTTAATTCTGAAATGAAATCAACCATCACTTTCCTCATCATGAGGAAAATCAAACCCAGAGATACCCACCATCACAGTGTTCCTTGTAATGTAAGCTCAAGGGGTGACTTTTGCTTTATACTGGTTTTATGAAATGATTTCACTACTTGTGCAAATAATACAACAAGCATTAGGACCAATTCTGCTAAGTTAAATACCTCTATATTTCTTGGAAGGGGGAAAGTGTTTGTCACCAAATGCTGTCATGGTTGCCTAATTTTGGGACAAGACAGATGCTTGAGTAAGTATTATATGGACAGCTCAAGAGTTCTCAAGTTTAGGCATTTACTAAAAAGTTTTCATTACCAGGCCTGAATTTCAGCTATCCTCCTATGCTTTGTATACTAAATTTATATCAGCAAAACAATGTATATGCCTTCGTTCTGATTTTCCAGTGTGTTTGTACTCTTTTCACATCTCTTTGAATGTCTGCAGAAGATCACAGGCAAATTACGGGTCACATTTTAATCCTACTTGAAAACTGTGAAAAGTCCTTAAGCTGTTAAAAAATAGTTATGCGTGTGTTCAGCACAGAAATTTACCTAACAGAATTAAAGGCACTAACAGTCACTCTGGGTGGTAGAAAAATTGTTGCTGTAAGGGGAAAGGCAGAGAAGAGATGTACCAGTCAAAGTATGTACCAGTCAAAAAGTGCACATCGACCCAACTAGAGTTAAACTCATTAAAGTAGTACAAGCAACAGTATAGTGCCTTAGTTAAATGGAGATGAAGATTCTGACTTCTTATGGGTTATTATATGTCCAGCTTTGATGTCACTGTAGTGATGCCCTACTGTCCTCTTGGAAGATTCATCACGTCTGGAGATCCCTTTAGCAGCATTTCCTGCTTGTAGTATACTACATGGTTTTCTTTGGCTTTTAGCTCATATGTAAGAATAATGCAAGGTGTTTGACAGAAAAAGCCTCATGTTGCCTCTTTTGGGGACCCTCCTGCTGACAGTCTTTGCAGATGGGACAGTTTCCACATATAGATCGTATTTCTGGGATTTGCTGCTCTAGCTGTCTGACAGAATTGAAGATTGCAGCTCTCAAGGTCATTCCAGAGTCTCCTGTTTCATTTCAGATTTTTATTTTATTTAGTGGGCTTGGATGTTTGTGAAAGCAATTTTTATGTGCTGAGGATTTTTCTGAGTTTCATTACCTGACAGGGTCTCCGTTTCATTTCTTTGAACACTTGTGGTATTATACTCTAAATCCTTGCCTTAGCCCTGATGGCAATGGGGACACTCAGGCCTCTCCATCTTGTGTCATATTATTTTACGGGGACATGAATCTCTGTGCTGAAACCAAATAGGGGGACATGTCTACATTGCAGTGTGGGACAGGCGTAACACCAAATGGGGTGAAACATACTCTCCCAGGCTCTGCACAGGGCCACAGGTTGGGACTTTTGGAACTTCTACAGGGAACGACAATCAGGTGCCATGGGGAATGCTGGTAAATCTGCACTTGGACCCAGTGTTTTTGACGTAGCTCAGTCAGGTCCAGTAATCCCTTCAAGGATTGTATTGACTCATCTGTCCCTTTACACATGTACGACTTCAGGGCTGCTGCAAACTGGAACTGTGTATGTAGAAACTTTTGGGTTCCATTTTGAATGTAGCACAATATGCAGTGAAATCCAGACTTTGCTGCCATCATGGGAAAGAGTGTTGTATGTGGAACTTTCCTGTAATACATGGGAAACATTGTTGAACCACACTGGGAGTAAGATGCAAGGATATGATGCATATGGCGTCTTTTCCTTCCTAGTTCTGTGTTAAGAACACTCGCAAGGGGTGTGGGAAGCCAAAGTTCAGTCTTTTTTCTTTCTGAAGTGGGAGGCCTACTTTCAGATCTTCTCTATTTAGGTAAAAATGAAAGTCGAACTTGGATGAACACCAACCTATTGAGCAAAATGCAGGAGTGCTGTATCTTCTGTCAGTGATGTAAATCTAATTCTTTTTTCTATCAGAATCTTTAATCCAATGCAAATCCCAGGTGAATCTGTGGATAATTCTTAAGTTGACCAAAGTGACATTTTTCAGGAGTCTTGGGGAGAGAAAATGATCCTGGTCTGTCTTGCATTTTGTCTGCTCTGTTTTTCAGGGAAAAAATCACTTGCCAAAACAACTGTATGTTTGTGTACTTTGTTACATATTCTTCTTTAATTTTTCATATTGCAAACTCTGGCAACATTCTGTCTTGAGAGATGTGAATTCGAGTCAACTATAAAGGTTGAAATAGGTTGGAGAATGCAGATAGCACTAAGATTTTGGATCAAAATTAGACATGATTGGCTGGACTGGAAGAAACTGTTCTACACGCATAAACAACTACTTGTGGTTTCTGACAGGTGAATCACTTTTTCACAATGGAATTCTTTATGAATAAGCAATGATTAGAGAAAGTAATTCAAATTTATTAGAACTGATCCAGCAATTCAGTCCTTACTCCTGTTTACAATTACATGCTCAGCTGTATTTGCACAAGAAGCACAGTTTGAAGGCAATATGAAGACTCCCATTTCTAACCCATCCTTACAGCCCTACAAAGGGGAACCTTTTTTTTTTTCCCTTTCAATTT
>WAAD01024778.1:15125-33371 GCA_013389945.1 Fregata magnificens
GGCCATCTGGAAAAATAGCGATCCCCTCTCTCCTTTAAAGATGTCAAGATACAGTCCCTGAAATTGCCTGCTGTATAGAACTGCAACAGCACCAACAGGGTTGGTGATCTTCTGGAGGTGTATGAACTTGAGCTGGTGGCATCGTTAGGAATGTCTCCTAAATAAAAAGACTGGACTAATACATGTACTGAGGCGGCCTGGGGCAGGAAATTAGGGGCTTTAATTTTCAGAATGAAATACAGTCTTACATGATCTATTGTGGATTAAAAGAAACAAAGCATTTTCTTCCTGGCAGTTCTCTAATTATTGTAATTGGAAAAGGAAGAGGCTGTTGTGAAGGATAACATAAACACCTGAGAGTGCACTTAAACACAAGTAGCACTGAAAAGATGCCAACTCACTCTCAAGTGTACACTTGTTCTCTGAATAGAAGTTAGCCTTGAAATTTGCATAGCAAAAGGTTCAGAGTGAGTGCCAGCACCAGAGTGGAATACATTTAATTAAAGACAACAGCAAAGGTAAATGATACTCTTTTTTTTTTTTTTCTTTGCTTGATTAGGAGCTACTTGTTTCGGGATCAGGTGAACAGAGCAGAGTTTGTTGTTTAGCTCACAAGGGCATAAATGGAGGGGGGGATGAGAGCTTTTGGATGTTCCAAATAACAGCTGGATTTCCCCAAGCTGCCATTTGGATTATAACTCATATCTTGGAGATAGGCGCGTCCTCATGATAGCACTTCAACAATGAAAAAGTGTTTGCCGCAATGGCTCATGTTCGCTCTAAAAATAGGGCCATGTAAGAAGTCTCAAGGAAATTCTCCTGTAATTAAAAAGGATTCCAGTTTAAATTAAATCGTGCTAGTAAAAACTTGCTTAAATATTAAGCCTGGATTTACCAGTGGGTGGTTTTTGGTTTGCTGCCAGTCCCCACCTTCTTTTCCCCACCTGAAAGGTATGTGCCTAGTGTCCTCTTTCCCATTTCTGTTGTACTTAATATCATTTCATATGAGGAAGTGTTCAAAATCTGACACTTACAGGAGCGTGGGAAGGAGAAGATTTATAGCAGAGTACGTGTATTAATATCCACTAATAAAAATGCCTTAAAATTTCCATTGATTCTTACTGATGGTCATTATTCAGCCAGAATTTAAAAAATATCTCTATTAAATAGAGTAAAATTGTCTTTAAGTATTAGGCCTTCAGGATCTAATATTTTTACAAAACCATATAAAGGTATAGAGCTGTGTGGAGCTTCTCAATTTCAGTCTTACAGAATTTGTCTAGGAAAGTTATCATATTCAATTTTTAAGGATATTTGATTGATTCTTTTCTCCACAATAATCACAGCAATATGTGCTTCTAAGCCCCACACTAGTTCCTCAAATATATGGTACAACTGAAGTCTCACAGAAGGTCAGTGTCTGTTACCTCAAATACTGTAATCAGCACAGTCAGTAACCTGGAGTTAAAATATGTTTAAAGGATGTAGAAGTCAGCATAAATGTTTTTCAGGTCTTTAAAGGTAAAGAAATATACTTGTGCAGATGTCCTGTGAAACATAGTGTTGCTTTTGTGCTTCAAGAGGTAGAATTTGATGGAGTTCATGAGAACTTTTGACACAGACTTCAGAAGGTTTCACAAAACTGTTGGAGACCCTGTTGGGGTTAAACAGGGACAGCTTGGGGTGCTGTTTTCAGTCAGGAGTCTGTTAAATGCCCAAGGAAATTCAGGATTGTTGATCCTCTTGTCAATATTAAAATGGAGAAATGAAGACTAGAACTATACCAATAGAGAAAAGGCTTAGTTAAGGCTTCTGTCAGTTCCTGCTGAGTGGCTGAATGTCGCAAAACCATTGCAACAACTAACATTAATCCAGGAGACTGATCTCTGCCAGGCTTAATGTCCCTTATACCTGGCCTGAGAGTGTTTCCCACTGGTACTTGCACAGAATGTCTACTGTCAGGTGTCCCTGTCTCTGTTGAATGTACTTGAACGTGGCTTCATTTTTATCTTGCGTTTAACAAATAGGTAAAACAAGGCCAGTGCACCACGTGACATACTTCACCATAGCTCTGTTTGGCAGAGCTTGTTGGTACAAAGTAAATGAATTGCATTTTGTTTTTCTCCTACAGAAAAATATTGAAGAAAATCCCTCTTTAAGAAACAAGTAAACTCGAGAGACAGAAGAAATTAATGATTCTTTACAAATCTATAGGGAGCCTGTTGCTGATGATGACTTCACTGCTTAGGGTTTGAGTGTTGATTCTCAGCCGTAGATGAACTTCTGATTGTGCATTCTTTAAGGGCGTGTGAACTACATTAATATTTGCACTTGTTCCAGTCTCTGTAGGCTCATGAGAGAGCTTGCCAAGTTCATCTAGACTGCACACTTTGCTCTTGTGATCTTGCAGTGCTTTCTGGAAAAACCCTGGAGGGTTAACACATCATTTGGAGATGTAAGCTCATAATGTTTTGTTTCAGAATCCATGAAGAAAACTAGGTAAAGAGCAAGCTCTGCTTGGTAGGGAATATCCTGATATGATTTATAAATCCACATGGATTAATCTATCAAGTTCAGCTTTATGAAATATATGTTGACCAACTATATTACTTTACTGATTCAAAAGTCTTGAAATTGGTATGAAAAACAGCAATCCATCGTTAACATTGAATTATGTGCCAATGATGCGTAGCAGTATCTCTCAAAATGCTTGATTTTTATTCAACATTTTTGTTAGTAAAATTCATGTTACCTAATATCTTGCTTAGAAAAATATGTTAATACAGAAATACGTGATGGACAGAATGCATAGCTAACTTTCTGGGCTTTTCGTTAGGGCACAGAAGGTTTAACAAGGTTTTGAATTCTTCAGTCTGAAGCAACTGTCTATCTGCTTAAGAAATTTCTATTTTTAAAAACATAGATCTTCGATCACTCATATTTTTAAAACCAGGAACCTGTTTCTAACAGTGTATCTTGTAAGTGATTATTATTAATTGCAACTGTCAGAGTAAAGGACTCAAAGTTCAAGCAGAGGTTGAGGTTTTTGCACATCAGCCATTGTGTGGGTCCCCTAGTAATGCTGCAGAGGTATCGAAAATGGAGTTTTGGCATGAACTCATTGTGTTGTGGTCTTCTTCAAATAGAAACAGATCTTGTGGGTATAACAGCACTATTAATGTTTTTGGAAAAAGGCCTTTCTAGTACAGGCAAGAATTTCCCCTCTCTGAAAAGCAGAGTTATAACTGCAACTATTTTCAATATTGAGTGTGTCTCTTCATACAGGATCTCTTAGGTAGTATTACATCTTCGTCATATTTGAAGGGCTTAGACGGGAAGAGATGCTTCTGGTAAGTCCCAACATATATAAACTGCAAGAATATTTTGCTAAAGCAACTGGGTATTCTCTGAGAGCTTTAAGCACTCAGTGACAGCTACACCCTTGCTGTCTGTTTTAAAGGCAGTTCATATTGAAGAGTATTTTGCATCAGAAAAATGCATCGTTAACACTTGAAGAATGGCTGTGGATATACAGAACTGGGAGAACAGAGATAACAATACAACATAGAAAGGGCCATATTGTACAAGGTGAATGAGACGAGGCTAGGACAAGAGGACAGGAGAGGAACGAATAGAAAAGTATCATGTCACTGGCTGGATCAGAGTTGGTGCAGGATTATTATAATTTGATGCTAGTATGAGGAAGCTACAATGTACCAGTCCTTCCAGAAGATGTAAGGCTTTTCTTTGTGAGTCATAATGTTTCCTGGGGTTGTTTTTACTGCAGCACATTTTAACAACTGAAGGCAATTAATTTCCTGGTCCCGGTCCTGAACTATTCCATTCTGCTCTGAGTGTTTACACAGAGCCTATCACTGTGATAACTTAATGTCCCTCACTTTTAAATTTGTAATGTGGATGTAGATGCTGTGAAAACTAAATCTACACGACACAAAATCTCACTGAAGTACCACTAGGTCATGATTAATTGGATCTTATATTCACAAATCGAGTCAGCAACATTTATTCTTATTTTATTACATTACTATTATTTTATTGCATTAACACCTATGCATCTGCAACTGATATCACAATTCCAGTGTGGTAGATATGTGAGATAGTGTCTGTGCCCAAAGAAAATACTGGCTACAGAAGAAGTAGAAGAGGGAACAGACACGTAGAAACTGTTGAAGACTGATAGGTTTTATATTGTCCTACTGTATGCCTCAAGTATTTTTTGATAATGAAGACCACATACAATGAAATCCGGTATGTTGTTCTCACTGTTAGAAGAGCTGAAAATCTCTTTCAGTACATTTTGTAGATGAAATATACCTGTATGGATGATGCAGTTTGGAAAAGAAAAATAGCATACCAAATAGGAAATTATTTTCCTTCATGATAGTTATGTACACACAAACACTGTTTCAGTGCAAGTCTAGGTATGTCCAGACAAATCAAGAAGTAACTAAACTTGATACCAGTTCTCTCAATTTTCTGGTGTCCCTGCACAAGCACATGGGGAATGGTTAAAGAATGATACCATGTACAGGGACTGTGTGACTAAGTGTGTGCTTCTCTATGAGGGCCTTATCACAGAGGAAAGCATAGAAATCAATTTGCCTGACCAAAGACCTGAAAAGTAAGGAAGATATTTAGGTCAATCAGCAGAAGTGGCATAGGAAATTATGTCTTTAGATCCTTACATCTTTAGCAACAAAATATAAGGCTTAGATTTCCTTTTAATAGCAAAGCAATGGGAATTCTATCACTTGGTTCCTCATTATCTAGAAATGGAGAGGATAAAGCAGATCAAATCAGCAAGAAAGCAGAATTACTTGATTAAGTTCTATATTATAACAACTTGTGGTCTTGAGGCTCATTGCAAAGGTCATTGAAATCAGAGGAACCCCACTGAATTTGGAGCAGGCTCTTGAGCATTATATTAATGCTGTCTATTCTTTTACCCATGCACTTAACATTGCCATTTAATTCTGCCTCTTAACTGGTTGCTTCACATAGACATTCTATATATCATCTACAAATAGAAATCTGGCAGCTGAATTTGTACAGTACTTTTAAGGATCAGGCCCTAAATCAGTATGCATTTAGCACACGCTGCTGGCTGACTCAAAGCAGCAATGCATGGCAGCCTTACTCTGCAGCTGTATGCTGTTTACTGACACTAGATTCACAGCACAGCTTTCTGTGATGGGATTTTTTCTCTTTCCCCTTCTGTAGATGACTCAATTCTTCCTTTAAAAAGGCTAAGACCGATTACAATAGGGTTCAGGCCAAATAGTCTTGAAACAGCTCCTGTTTCTTCAGTGACAGCAGGAATAAGTTAAAATGAGCAATGCCATTTTCCCCTTACATATCTGTATAATCCTTCACATAGTGCCTAATCCACTGGCTTGATTGAAGAAACCTGCACCTCCTTATATCAATGGTGAATTCATTTCATTTCTGTATACATGAATACACAATGACATAGGAGTGGATGTATGTTTTATATAGATGATATTGCTCCATTTGTACACTCCTTACATATAGAACTCCTGATGTGGTACAGGGTGTCTGTCTATAGCTGTAAGTGTGACCCCAAGTAACCTGTTCATTATGGTGACAGTCAGAAATAATACCAAATTGATTGTGCTGGCAAAGAGGTTCTATGAATGTTTGGGATGGTCATGAAATACCTCTTGTGTGTGCTACATTTTTGTAAATCCTGAATGTGGTATATACATCTTGCAGGAAAAAGAAATGTGAATTGTTTTGGCCACATCCCAATGTTAGTGTCAACAAAGAAAGATAGCTCCCATTGCATCAGCAAGGTATCTGACTGACCACTGTTTTAAAATTGTAAAGGTATTGGGGAAGAAGAACGTATGCTTAATGGCAAGGATGTGATCTCCAAATTCCTTAAGCAGGCAGCTGATGGGACAGGCAACTCATGAGGGAACGAAGCAAGGAGAGTGGCACGTATGCAGCAGGTGTCAGAGTGAGGAAGGCTGGATGGCAGGACAGGAAGATGGAATAGCATTCAGAAGTGCGTTAGCCTCCCATCCAACGAAGCAGTCCCCTCCTGGTGATTGCATTGGACCACTTTTATTCCAAGGGGCTAATCAGTTCTAGCATAACTAACAGGCTAACAGTTCTATCATAGACCTCTTCCTCAGTTCTCACCTGAGTAGCAGGAACTCCTATTTAACTTTCTTTGCATACCTTAAAAACATGAAGAAACCAAAACCCAGACATCATTGCCTTAGCTCCATTGTAATTAGTATTTTCAGGTGCCTGTGTATGCCTGTTGTTACAAGGTCAGGGTAACAGATTAAAGAGGAAAAAGGTAGACCTGTTACTTGCAGACTTTTCTCTTTTAGAATGAAATTAAACAAAAAGCAAAGCATGCATTCCTATGGGCAATGACTATAGGAAAGCAACTGTTCTTTAACACTGTGTTTCAGTATACAGAATTAGACTGTCAAAGCAGCATCAAGTTTACCACTACACTGATATTTCTGAAATCACTCACACAGCTTGGGCATTAATTCAGTTTTATTGGCAAACATTGGGGTTTTCTTTTTCTAGGTGATTTGTTCGTTTTAACTTCACATGTGCCTTCCCAAAACTATGTTCTTAACTATGGCTTGAATAACTAAAAGACCTTATTAATACTTAAAGGTGCACAAAAGTACACTTCATTATATGTATCAATGATATGCTGGAAGGTTTAATAAGCCGGTATTTTATCCATGCACACTTTTATATATGTACAATTCCAGCATACACATCCAGTTAAGAGATTCTGTTTGTGTAACCCCAGCTAATGCAAACCTGGGGGCACTTTACAAAGGGAAATCAGGATCGCTGAGCCAGTTTTGAAAAATTCCTAAATAACACATATTCTGAGGAATTTTGTCTTCCAAAATAAACAGCTCAGAGCTTCTGTTTTTGCTCCTAACTGTTCTTCACTGATGTGTCATATTTTGAAAATAACAGCTGTTAAGCAGGGAGTAAAACAACTGTGTTGAGTAACTGCTTGTCAGTGTCCAGCTTGCTCTGCTCTGTTCTTGAGTGTCAGCAAAAAGTTTGAATTTGTACCCTTTGGAAATAATTTCAGTTCCCTGTTGGTGTTTCAGGACTAAGCACAGCCGTTAGTGAAAATGGAGGGACAGTATGACATTCATGGGCCCAGCTGTCTAATGCACTCACCTGTTTCCAAGGTCTAAAAGGCTAGGTTTTTATTCTCCCCTAGCTCTGCAAAATGGGGATCATATAACGGATTGTGAAAGCTAAAATGGTAGTGTGGGTCTTTTAATTCCTTTCCTTGTTATTTTTTTTTTTTAAGCGCACTTTAAAGCAATCCATAAAGCCTAATGGGCAGTGCTTGAAACTCATCTGTTGTATAGTTCCTGCATTGATCATAGCCTTACACCTCCCAGCTAGGCATTGAGCTGTTAAAAAAGAGTTTAAATATGATCTTCCTGAAATTAACAAAGCAACTGAATTGTGTTTCAAAGGGATGCAGGGAAATACAATTTTTGACCATCTTTGTGGTCAGGAGGAGGGGAAGTATTAGGCCTTTGTTCTCTTCTTTCTTGAGCTAGTATCATTTATGTGTCATTCCACTGCAGTCAGTGGTGTAAAATTGGAGTGAAAAAGGAAGGCCGCCTGTCACCTGTGTCTCTAGGGCAGGAAGGAACAAAGCGAGACTGATTTCATGGAGTACGTTCTATGTTGTGGGCCAGAAGTCACAGTCTTCCTACTATCTTCAAACAAGATGGTCTCATTCTTCACCAGGAGGTGCTGTGTGAGGTTGTGTTCTCACAAGTGCAAAGTTCAAGAAGCAGAGAGAGGATCTGGTTGTTGAGCTTTAAAAAACTGCAACCCTATAATCTCAGGCTAAATTGATGTAGTGCTGTGGAAAGAATACAACACTCAGGCGAACGAATGGTAACTGGATTGTGCCATCATATTCTGAGCACTTTTCAGGGATGAATAATCATCCCATGGGAACAGGAAATTCCTAGGAATGAATGTCATGGTCATGTGGTAATATTGTTCTCTGGGATTTCAGACCGTACCTGTTAAAAAGGTTGTCTGTGGAAAAAATATTTTTAAGAATATTGACATGACTGTTAATTTGCATTTTTTAAGCAAGGTTCCTACCCCCCCAAAAAAGCAGAGATATGAAAGAGAAATTAATCTTTTCCTAAAGTTACAAGCCAACAAACAGCCAGATTTCATACAGTGATTCATAGCTGAGCCTGAATGCAAATATAAAGAGGATATTCTACACTGTACGTATAAGTGATCCTGTAAAAATGCTCCTTTGTAAATGACCATTTATTGTTGGCTACTAGAAATGATGATTTGTGGCACCTTTCAAAGATTGAGTCTGTTGTTCCGTGTACCCACAAAAAAAAAGTGATGGACATTTGTCCATACATTACACTATATGCTTCATCTTTGAAAGATACTGCATTTTAAGCTTTTGCTGATTATGCCTGTCATACCAACTGGTTCATTACTGATATTTTTTAGTATATCAGTACTCGAACTGAAAGAGCGAGTGTAACAGCAGTTAACAAAATGCTGTAAATCTCCCAGGATACCCAGAAAAAAGACCTTTTCAGGTTAGTTTCTGTAAAGGATAGTAGGAAACTAGGTGTGGCAAAAATAGCTCATGAGTTTGTAAGACAAGTAACTTCTGCGGGTGATATATATGTGATGCTGTATACTCAAAGACAAGCTTTTCTTCATGCCTACAGCAATTTCACTGACTTGCTGAGGGGTGCTGGTGAAGCAGGATAATAGACCTTCATTGCTGGAGAAAAGACTACTTGTCATAATGTGGTAAACTGTTCAACTTCTCTTTTTACCAGATAGGGGGGCTCCTCTCATTTGTGTTTAAAGTAAGCATAAGGCATGTATATTCCATTTACTCTCATTTTATTCTGCCAGAGTACAGTAAGGGCCTTAGGGAAAATGAAAAACAAAGCCTCATGAGCCTTGAGTATCCCTTTTATTAAAGTCATTTCAAGTCATCGTGGTTTCAAATACATTTTGGTGTATAAAAAAGATCTTGTGCTAAATAACTGGCATATTTAACATGTCTATTCTTTTGGAGGAATCATGAACTTAGAGATATCAGAATAATTCAGAGGTGTATATAATGACTATTAAACTGTCATGAAAAAGATTATTGAATATCCCCAGTAACTGCTGTAGAAACAAATTCTCCACTCCAAACTTCTCCAGATATGTATGTCAGGCACTTAGAAGCTAAACTCAGAAGGTTTTCCTGTCAGGTAAAATGGACAGGCTGCAACGTTGAGAGGCTGGGTGTGAGAGGATTTATCAGCTGCTCGGGGCGAGAAGGAAGTTAACTTAGGTAGTTACCAAGAACTGAAAAAGGGATAAAAGCTCAGGATAGAAGGTTAGGCACTTTGGACATGTGGGAATTAAGTGTTTGAACTTTAGAGAAGAGGAAATAGAGAATTAGAACTTGGAAGAAGATAGTGGTTGGAAGTAGATTAAATAGCCTAAACAAATCAGGTGCCTTTCTATGCCTGGAGGAAGAGCAGAAGAGAGAGACTCCAGTAGACACATTTCCATACTGAATAAGGACTTGGCTATGTCAAGTCCAAAATTGCATACCAAATTTGCCTGGGAGGATAGAGGATTTAGGAGAGGTGGTTTTGGAAGCTAATTCTTATATGCCTTGGAGAATGATGAAAAGCCTTTGAAGTTCTCTGGCTCTGCTATAGTGACAACAATGAAAATTGATCCTGTGCGTTCCAGCAGCCCTTGTGTGTGAGTTGTGTTTTAATTAGTTTCCATTTAGCTGTTTTACATTGTCCTCTTTCTAGTCTGCCTTATCCATGGAGCAGGGGTTCTTGGAGGAGTCCATGCTGGAGAGTTAACTCTAGCCTCTTTCTTACCCTGTAGGGTATGCTGGCCTTTTAAAGGTTTTCTAATTTCTTTTTCTGGAAAACTCTGTGTATTCGTGAGGGCTTGAAGAAATGAAGCTGCAGTGTACCACATTCCTCGGCAGATAACCTCCTCTCTGGCAGATCTGTAGTGCATATGGCAGGTATTCAGTTTGCTGTATCTGCTCTCTACTGTGATGTACTGGTGTGTTCCCTCCGTTTTTTTCAGGAGTGGGAAGAAGTCCTCTCACCATTTCTGCAGCCTGTTACTAGGTTGGGACAGGTGTGAGGTACTAAGCCTAAGCTCCTGCTGTAAGGGAGGCAGGAAAGGGGGCCTTGCCCAGCTGAGAAGAGAAGGACTTTACCTGAAGGTATTAATATTGTAATAGCATCTAGAGGCTGCTGTCTTGGAGAGCTGTCAGGTGCTTCATATTCAGAGCGTAAAGGGATAGGCCAGCTTCCAAAGTGCTTGCAAATGGTAAAGACGAAGAAAGTGGTGGCTCCATGAGCTGCTCTGAGAAACACCAAAGAAGCAAGCAGGGTAGTTTCAATTAAGAATAATATGAAGTGGCCACAAACAGCAGCTGCCGTTCTGTACTGATCACAGAGTGATGGAGGCTGGAGGTGGTGAGTGAGAGGAAGAGAGTTACTCTTTCTTCCTGCTTCCCACAGTGGCTCTCAGGAGCTATTGCAATGTAGCTGGTAGGGTATAATCATTGCTATTAAGAACTGGGAAACACTATTCTTTCTTTCACTTTTATCCCACTTCCTATTTCCTACACTTAAGGGCAGCTCTGCTCCACCACAGTGGAGCTGCACAGGGAGCAACTTCAGTTCTTTGGCATGAGGAGTATCTTACATTGCTGTAAATGAAGCCAGGTTATTGTAGCGCTCTTTTATCTGAGGATCTCCAGACATCCTACAAATACCGATTAATGTTCCTGACAGCCTTGCGAAATAGACTAACTAATCTCATTTTACAGGTGGAAAAAATGAGGCCCATGGAGATTGATGGTCTGATTTTTCAGCAGTGGTAGGATAGTTGCCTGGCATTGCTGAAAATCCAACAATAAGTGATTGGTCCAAGGCCACACAGCAAGTTGGTGGCAGTGAGTAGAAGAAATCCAATCCTGGCTGTCAGTCTTTTGAGCAAACCACCAGATGACACTTAAAAAGCACTTCTGGGGATGAAAAGTACTATATAATTATTGCTTCCAATATAAATATTTTCCTCTTAAAGTAAAGCTTTTCTTTTTTATTACCACTGACTTTATTAAGCCCATGTGACTGTCTTTGTTTAAGCTGTTACAGTGCAGATCATTGAAACCATGTAAAACATTCAGGGTCTGCATGCAAAATTTATGTAGTTAAAATACATTATGCACTATATTGAAACATTTTCTTGTAACAATATTGTCTCTGCAATTCACATAAACTTAAAACAAAACAGCCCTTCAAAATAGCTACCCATGCATGAGCATCCCTCAGAAATGAAAACTCTTGTTACTTACATTAGTGCAGATGAATCCTGGACTGTGTCATGCCCAGCTTTAATCTCAATATCTCCTTGTATAGCTTTTTTATTGCAAAAATTTAAACATACCCTGAAGTGGAACATTATTGGCTTCCTCCTGTAGGGCAACATCTATAGCTGGTGCCAGTTCACGGCAGTGAAATCTTTGGTGCCATGTTTGTACCTGTGGACTTTAGTTACTAGACAAGGCGTATGGTAAGATCAGGAAGGGCGGGGGGGGCAAACTGATCGGCAGTGCATGAAAGTCAGTACATCAGGGGAAATCCCTTAATGTTCCAAATGGGGAACAGAAAACAAGAACACAGGTAACAGCTAAAGGCATAAAAGCTAAAAGCAGATAGTCAAGAAATCTTTAGTTTTTGGTCATAAAGTAGTACCTTCAGTACGTTATCTATAACTATTAAGAAACTGGCAAGGTGATCCTGCAAATGCCAGGAAATACAAAGAGGCTGAAGTGCAATCATTGTCATCATTTTAAGTGTTCATTCAACACATATGTATACTCTTTGTTGCTAGAAAACCAATGATTTATAGAAGTACTGTTCAGACAATGATAAAATGTTAGCAGATGAAGATCACTGTACCAGTAGAGTAGGGTGTTGCCTGAAATGCTGCATGATATTGAATCAACCCTTTTCATGTTCTCCCCCACCCAAAAAAACCCTTTATAATTATTATTGGAGTAAATTAATCCACTGGTTTGATTGATACCAGATCTTGGCTTGGTTCCAGGCAACTGAATCCTGAAAAGAAAAAAGATATAACGACAAAAGAAGAAAACAGATGTCTCAGAGTTGCATACAGAATCATAGAATAGAATCATAGATTCATTTAGGTTGGAAAGGACCTTTAAGATCATGAAGTGCAACCATTAACCTAGCACTGCCAAGTCCGCCACTAAACCGTGTCCCTAAGTGCCACATCTACACGTCTTTAAATACCTCCAGGGATGGTAACTCAACCACTTCCCTGGGCAGCCTGCTCCAATGCTTGAGAACCCTTTCGGTGAAGAAATTTTTCCTAGTATTCAATCTAAATCTCCCCTGACGCAGCTTGAGGCCATTTCCTCTCGTCCTGTCGCCAGTTACTTGGGAGAAGAGTCCAACCCCCACCTCGCTACAACCTTCTTTCAGGTAGTTGTAGAGAGCGATAAGGTCTCCCCTCAGCCTCCTCTTCTCCAGGCTAAACAACCTCAGTTTCCTCAGTCGCTCCTTATAAGACTTGTTTTCTAGACCCTTCACCAGCTTCTTTGCCCTTCTCTGGACACGCTCCAGCACCTCCATGTCTTTCTTGTAGTGAGGGGCCCAAAACTGGACACAGGATTCAAGGTGCAGCCTCACCAGTGCCCAGTACAGGGGCACGATCACTTCCCTCATCCTGCTGGCCAGACTATTCCTGATACAAGTCAGGATGCTGTTGGCCTTCTTGGCCACCTGAGCACACTGCCGGCTCATGTTCAGCTGGCTGTCAACCAGCACCCCCAGGTCCTTTTCCACCGGGCAGCCTTCCAGCCACTCTTCCCCAAGCCTGTAGCACTGCATGGCGTTGTTGTGACCCAAGTGCAGGACCCAGCACTTGGCCTTGTTGAACCTCATACAGTTGGCCTCGGCCCATCGATTCAGCCTGTCCAGATCCCTCTGCAGAGCCTTCCTACCCTCAAGCAGACCAACACTCCTGCCCAACTTGGTATCATCTGCAAACTGACTGACGGTACACTCGATCCCCTTGTCCAGATCATTGATAAGGATATTAAACAGAACTGGCCCCAATACTGAGCCCTGGGGAACATCACGTGTGACTGGCCGCCAACTGGATTTAACTCCATTCACCACCACTCTCTGGGCCCGGCCATCCAGCCAGTTTTTTACCCAGCAAATAGTACGCCTGTCTAAGCCATGAGCAGCCAGTTTCTCCAGGAGAATGCTGTGGGAAATAGTGTCAAAGGCTTTACTAAAGTCTAGGTAGACAATAACCACTGCTTTTCCCTCATCCACTAAGCGGGTCACCTTGTCATAGAAGGAGATCAGGTTAGTCAAGCAGGACCTGCCTTTCATAAACTCTTGCTGGCTGGGCCTGATCCCCTGGTTGTCCTGTACGTGTCATGTGATGGCACTCAAGGTGGTCTGCTCCATAACCTTCCCCAGCACCGAGGTCAGACTGACTGGCCTGTAGTTCCCCGGATTCTCCTTCCGGCCCTTCTTGTACGTGGGCGTCACATTTGCTAACTTCCAGTCAACTGGGACCTCCCTGGTTAGCCAGGACTGCTGATAAATGATGGAAAGTGGCTCGGTGAGCACTTCCTCCAGCTCCTTCAGTACCCTTGGGTGGATCGCATCCGGCACCATAGACTTGTGTGTGTTTGCTTGGTTCTTATAAACAGGGGACAGTGTCAGGAGGAACAGATTCTGTACGGAAACAGTAAGGGTAACAAATGGTTTCAGGGCAGTCTTTCCTGAATTGCGTTCACACCTGGTGATGCCTTATTGCCAAGCGTGGATCGCACTTAAAAAAATGTTATTTTCCTTTCATGAAAAGTCTTGTGAGATAGCTATAAACTATGTCCCACTGTGCTAGCCTGTATTTTTAGCCATATAATGTTCCTATTGAACAGAGGTTAAGCAAAGTATATAATTTTTAAATGACAACATTTTGTTTCCATTTTCCAGTGGTGTGACTGGCCAAAAGAGACGCTCTGAGACTGTCAAAGTTCTGTTTTCTTTGTTTTCAAATTAATCAGTTTTCTGATGAACTTCTTTGCTGGCTTCAGGTTAATCAGTTGCTGATTTCTTTTAATTGACTCCTTACATTGCATTTAGTCTTCTTGATAATCTGCAATCAGAAAACAGTATTTGTTTTTAAATATGATACAAGAAAAAAGACCATAACATTAAAAAAGAGACTGTATAATTTTATAAAGATGATTCCAATCAGAGCTTTGTGAAAACTATCCCTTTGACCTCTGCAAAGCATGATTTACTGCAAAATATAATTTTGAGTATTGCTTTCCAGGTTGTCTGTTATGTAGTATTCAAGAAATGGCAACTGTTCAGGAAAGAAGGCAACAATCCTTTTTGAAATTCAAATAGAAATTTCAAATAGAAATTTACTGAAAATCAGTATGCAGTCAAAATGAATCTTTTTAAAAAAGACAACAATCTCAGTGTAAACCAAAACATCTACATCATTACACTGTTCATGCAGGCAAATTTTTAAAGTGAAAAAGTACACAATTCAAGATATACCAGTGCTGCCTATATGCAGTACTTTTGAATATTTCACCTTATTCTAAAGAGGGAGCAAAAAAAAAAAATGTTTTTTTCTATTTTCACTCATTCTAAGCTTTCAGTTAGGTAGGTTTGTGACCTGAATATCTTCTTTCACTTTTTGTGTGGTCTTATGAATTTTATTGTGTTTGCTTTTGAGGATGTTGTTATTTAGGACTTGTCAGCTATGTGCCACTTCTTCATGGATGTGACTTGCTTATCTAAAACATGCATTATTACTTGTTTACTAGGCCATAGAATATACATTTTTTGAGAACATTGGAGGTCTTTGACTTTAAGTATCAATCCTGCTTCGAGCAGGAAGACCTCTGTTTTCATAGCTCCTTGTGGGAAATAGAAAGTAGACGGAGTTATAACATTCTATTAGAGAAAACTCACTCTGATCTTCTATCAGTTTCTACCCACTTGAAATCAAGTTTTCTGTTAGCTATCACCCCCATTTGGTTGCATTTTTATCAACTATGGGTGCTGGCTTGCAGCATCCCTTTAATCCTGCCTGTCTTTAAAAATAGCAGAATTGCTAGTACTCTTAGTAGCAGAAACAAAAGGGCTTCTGTTTCTATTGCTGGCAGTGCTGTCTTTAGCTTGGTCCATTTCACCACAGAGTACTTGAACTTTCTCTGTCTGCTAATATGCGTATTGAGCAGTTTTGGGGTTTTTTTCCCTTTCCTTTCTTAAGGTCTGTATAGTCAAGTTTCCATTACCTGGAGTAATGGAGGCTGGGAAACAACAGATAGTGAGAAAGCTTGAATAAAAGACATCAAAGGAGGCTCTGGGGAGTGCACTTCAGGGCTGCCTCCACAACACTGCATAGAATCAGGGATTCTTAAATTCAACTCAGACCCTGCTGCCTCCACTTTGGCTCCTGGAGGGCCACTGGAGTTTCTTCTTCTTGGTCTTGCAGTATTCTAGCTCATAAGAATGCTCATAAATACAGGTGCCACTGCAGCTGGATCAGGCATTATACCCTCTGGAGGACTCCAGCTGTTTGGTGTGATCATGTGTTTCTATATTATGTTTATCAATACTCTGACTCCCAGGAAGGCACTGTAAATTGGCTCTACACAGACCTACAGCGTCAGTGCTGGCACCTTTTGATTTCATTGGACCTACATTGGAAGTAGACTACATTCGTGTGACACTCAGCTTACCTTGAAAACCTTGTTTAGAACTGAGCTATCTCTCTGTGGACATAGTTTGTCTTTCTAACATGGCTAACTTGCAACCAAGTCAACTGCCCATCGATTCCTTAGTTAACTATATGAGCTAGTGAAAAGTGCTTAGACAGAAGGCTGTAAAATATCTTAATGTGCCATGCTGAAATGTGGTGAGCCATAATTCACACGCATTTATAAAGAAGGCTTTGAAATCTGCCTCTGAGAACTTGAACCTTGAGCAGGTTGATTATGCGGAGACTGACTAGTTTGGGTGGTGTCAGAGTTCCCAGGTATATTTCCCTTAAGGGTTTATTACCGAATCAAGGTGTGGGAGGGTAGCAAGACTTTGACATTTTGACCTGTGGGAAGAGCAGGGAGCAATCACAGCAAGTAACCAAGAGAGATGAGTTGACTTTCAGGTGCTGAAATATTTGAGCACTAGTTTGTTTTGTTATGGTTTTATTTCTTTTCTTTTCCAGTCTTGGCAGAGTTGCTTTTTCAAAGAGTTCTGAAGAAAGAGAACATAGCAGAGTTCACTGGAGACCAGAAAAGAGAAAGAGAGATATTTTTAGGTAAGTAATGGTCTGAACAGATCCAGAAGTTCCTTGGTTTTAATTTTGGCCATCTGCATCCCTCATATGTTTGTACCCAACATCCACTCGTTGTTCTTCTTGGTGTCATAGTGCAGGTACTGCATCTACATGAGCTGTGCTTTGAAATGCACTACCTATATGTTCTTCCTTATACTTTCTGGGACTTGATACTGCTGGGCTGATGCTGCTGCCCACTGATAGGCCGTACCAGCTTCTCACTGAATTTTGCATTTAAATTTGAAATTGATGTGGAATTTGATGTTTTAAAAAGTATTAAAAGTATTAATAAACAAGTAGAGAAGTTATCCTGCTCTAATTCTACCATTGTACTTATGTCAGTACACTTGTACTTTTCACTCTGGCAGCCATGGTAAGAAAATGTATCAAACTAGGTATTCTCATATGGGAAAGGGCACTGACCATATTAATACTTTTATGTATTGCATTCATGCTGGATTAACCACTTCAGGCAGAGTAGTGACTTTAAGTGAAATAATTATTTTTCTGCCAAAACTAAGTGAAAAAGAGGATTTAGATAGACTGGAGAGTCAACGGGATCTACCTGAGCATCATTTTGAGAATGAGAACCTTGGCCATGAGGCTACAATTTAAACTGAGTTACGTTACCATGTTGCTTATATTCAGGAATGTCACGTGCATTCCAGATCTTAATGATACACTTTAAAGATATTCAGATTCTATATGAAGAGTATTAGACGTGTGGAGATGGAAAGATAATCAAAATTTTGTTGTGTTTTTAGTTTGCCTGTTGCTCTCAGAGGAATGAAATTAAAAAGAATTCTTCTTGTGGATAGCCTTTAAATCAGTTCATGTTCTTTCCTAAGTGGAATGAATGTGTTATTCTCTGTTTCCAAGGAATTCTTTTGATCCTAACTGTTGAGTTGAAGTTTATACAATGCAACTTCTATCTAAGCAATATTTCCTATTGATCTTTTAATGAACCTATTAGTTTCTTTCATTCCCTTAATAGAAATTTTAGCAGTAATAAAAGATAGAATCGGGCAGTAATTAGAACTGTGATTAGTTATAACATGTGTTTCTTTACAAAGCAAAAACCCAATAAAATGTAAATTAAAATAATGAAACTGTGTCTTGCTATCTTGAATTATATTAGAACATTCACTTTCTCTCCCTTCTAAGGATTAATATACGCTTTAAAAAGCAAATGCTTTTATTATGCAAATTCAAATCACAGTGCAATAAGTGTATTACTTTGCAAATTGCTCTTTCTCCCCACAAACAATAAAAAAAATGAAATGACTGTGTGAGAGGATGTGAATGTTTGTGCTCTCAGGTTTTGAGCCCACAAACATTCATGTCAATAACCCTTGCTAATTAAAGAGGTCACATGGGTTTCTGTGACGCTAGTCATGTGTAAAAGTGAATATGATGCAGAATATGGATTTGCATAGGCAAGCTTGGGTTTTCTGATTGAGCAATGGGATCAGGTTTTTGGTCCCTGTCCAAAGTGATCTCAAAGCTCTCATCTCTGCAGAGGACTAAGCACATTATGGTAGGTGCTAGCTGCCACCACTTTTTCTCAGTTCCTAGGAATTTCACAGCATCTTGTGAGATCTTATTCATGATCATCAGGTCATGCTGTCGTGGTTTAATCCTAGTCAGCAACCAAGCACAACACAGCCGCTCGCTCACTCCCCCCTGGTGGGATGGGGGAGAGAATCAAAAGGGTAAAAGTGAGAAAACTCATGGGTTGAGATAAAG
>WAAD01024778.1:37254-70509 GCA_013389945.1 Fregata magnificens
CGGCCCCGAGGGGGTTTCAGTTACCTTACCATACTGCATCAGTCTGCATTTTGTTTAAATGCACACAGACTGATCTGGGAAAGTAGCCTGGCCTAGTACAGAGGGAGAGGGGAAGGGGGTGGGAAGAGAGTGAGCGATCCGGAGAGATTCCCTAATCCCCTCTGTTACTGGCTTTCACAGTATTTCATAGCATTTCATTTCGTATAATGAATGCAAGCCCAGGGCCAAACGGTCTGAGTAAAATGGTCAGATTCTTAACAGAGAAGTTCTCTGTGTTTTATGACTTTCCAGGACTCACAATGTAGATGGTGGGAAATCCAGGCACTGAGCGGAGGAAGGACCTTGAATTTGAGACCTAAACAGGACACAATTAGGAATCTTTATGAGGAGAAAAAGGGAAAGAGAAATAGTTAAACTTCTTTGAACAGTTTGTTCCTCAAAAGGCAACTCCTTCACTCCCCCCTACACTTCTGTTCATGCGGAAATGTCAGTTATTCAATTTCCTTTGATCCCAAAGGATTTTTCTGATTGATTATCTCATATCCTGGAATGACACTCAATAATGCATCACATTATAGTGTGATGGGTGCCAAATTTCTTAAGATATTAAATAGCACCAGGTGATGTGTCAAAGGTTTTTGATGTGACTTTTCTTGGCCTAGTGTGACAAGAATATCCATTAAGCAGTTAAATAAACAGCTTCTTGAAAAGGCTGTATCCTTATGAGCAATTTGCCGAAAGTAATGAGCATTGCTTTCCCGAAAGTAATGAGCAGGTATCTCAACTCTGCCAGCAATATGAATTGTTTTCTTGCCTACTGATCTGCTGATATGATCTTAGCCATCATGTTGTTTACACTAATAAATGCAGTGTGGCACTGGGAAATGTGATGATCTTGTAAAGCAAAAAATCTGGAAACAGCATGTGAAAATCCCGGGGAGAATTTCTTTCCCCGGTTTTTCAGCGGCTTCTCTCAGACAACTGGATTTCCTTCTCCTTATTTGAGAATGGTCTGGGAGAGTAAGTGTAGAAAAGGAGGTGAAATTGTTCTCTTACCAGCAGACTGTAATTTCACTGGGCTGCTAGTTGCACAAATTCATTTATCAGCTCTTAATTGGTAATTGATATTAGAGACTGCTTAATGTTTAACGTGGGTGATAGAGTGTGCCACACACATTGTTTTAATAGTGTAAGTGCCAATAAACAGCTGTCTCCTGTCAGCTGTATCCCAGACACTGCAAAAGGATCTCTTCCAAAATGCTGCACAGTATTTTGCTTTCACCACTAGACATATTGACAAAAGAAGGTACTAGAGATAGTGATCAATGTTGTATGGATTAGTGCTTAATAGCTGGAGTCTTGCACCTGCCAAACTTCAGGAAGTTGATGGAAACAGGGTTCATACAGGTTGTGTGTTGCTTCTGCCTACCACCTTGGAAATAGACCTGAAGGGTCAAATGGCAATGACACTCTGAAATTTGCTGGCCAAAGTATATAACAGCCTATCTATTCCCAGATTCTAAGCTCTTACCTTTCTTGTAATGGAGAAACCATGTGAATGAACTTGGTTTGGGTCAGGTGCGTACTAAAAGACCCATAGCAAATCAGGAGCAGTGAAATATGTCTCGCCCCTGACGTGTCTGAGAAGTCGGAAGCTATGATCTTTCCTTGTGATACTGTAGCTTCCTTTTCTTCTTGTTAGGAAATCCAGGTGTGTGTGGAGCTATTAGTGAAGAAACTCAGTTTAAATTGCACATTTTTTACTTCACCATTAGTAGTTGGATGGCAATCTTTTTCTAGCACGAGTACCATCACGTTGTAAACAAAAGCACTGCCCTTTCTGCGTAATCATAGAATCATAGAATCATTAAGGTTGGAAAAGACCTCTAAGATCATCAAGTCCAACCATCAACTAACACCACCATGACTCCTAAACTAGGCCCTGGAGTGCCACGTCTACACCTTTTTTGAACGCCTCCAGGGTAGACGACTCCACCACCTCTCTGGGCAGCCTGTTCCAATGCCTAACCACTCTTTCAGTAAAGAAATTCTTCCTAATGTCCAATCTAAACCTCCCCTGATGCAACTTGAAGCCATTTCCTCTCGTCCTATCGCTAGTTTCTTGGGAGAAGAGTCCAGCACCCGCTTCCCTACAACCTCCCTTCAGGGAGTTGTAGAGAGCGATAAGGTCTCCCCTCAGCCTCCTCTTCTCCAGACTAAACAGCCCCAGTTCTCTCAGCCGCTCCTCATAAGACTTGTTTTCTAGGCCCTTCACCAGCCTCGTTGCCCTTCTCTGGACACGCTCCAGCACCTCAGTGTCCTTCTTGTACTGAGGGGCCCAAAACTGAACACAGTACTCGAGGTGTGGCCTCACCAGTGCCGAGTACAGGGGCATGATCACTTCCTTACTCCTGCTGGTCACACTATTCCTGATACAAGCCAGTAATGTGCTGGTTGATAATCACTCAGAGCCAGAATCCCTAATCAGTGGCGTACAACATGAAATAGAACACCCCAGCTGACTCTTATAAAAGCAGTTTCCATCTGAAAGTCAAGCTTCTTCATTCATACTTGGGTATCTAAACAATCTTACTTTCCAGAGGATCTGAATACGTACCGCTCTCATTAAAATCAGTGGGAACTCAGCATGTCTGAAAATCGTGCGGCTTTATTATTTATGTACCCAGCTTGGGATTTAAATACCTAACTTCAGGGTGTGAAAATTGCAAAACCTGTTTTCTTCAAATAGTGAGGTATGCTACAGAAAATTGTTCTCTCTTATAGGAGTCCTGCTGTCTGCAGGTGAGAATGAGGATATTTGAACTCAAAGCCTTTAGCTTCTCTAGTGATTGGCAGCTTAAAAAATCTGTCTTGTCTTCAGTGGAATTTAAGCATAGGCTTAGCTTTAAGCCTGAGCTGAGGTGTTTTATCAAATAGGGATGTAATACTGAATCCAGGTCTTATATAGGCAGATAGAGTCCTAAAGCTTTGTTTCTCTGGCCTGCTGAGCATATTCTGCAACATCCTAGATGCAATTTCCTCTCCAGTGCATCTGATTTAGTGCTTTTATTTTCTTCTAACCCTTCATACATTAGCATTCTAACAAAGTTAAAACCCAAGCCAACAAACCAGAGGCGTTATTATTTTCCCAGATTTGTGCTTGTGACTTTCTTCTCCTGTGTGCGTGAAGCTGCCTTGAAAACCATTTAAGTTAGGATTCCTTCAATATTGCACATTCTTTGGGTAAAGCCATTCCGAGGCATAGCACCTTGGAGGTCAGTTTGGCTGGTAGGCAGATGTTAAAAATCTGAGTTTTCTTGGATGTTTTTAGAAAGCTGTGTGGGTTGCAGTGCTCTTAGAGGCTGAGAGATGCTTTGGAGTAAAAAAAACTTGAACAAACTTCCACTGAGGATGGTGTGCCAACAGAGTTTGTTTTCTGACCATTTATTTATAACCTCACTGTTTTTATACAAACAAATTTCAATGACTTTCATGCAGGAAATTCTGAACCAGTAGACAATTTGAATAATTTGCTTCAGCTGCCCTTTGGATTATGCGTTCTTTTTAGTGTGATTGGTCACAGTGCACTTTAGGTCTGCTTTCAGCTTTGTAAAAGTAAGGTAAACACTTCCCAGTTATGTATTAAGGGTTTACACTTGAGACTGAATGTATGTGGAAATGATAGGTTGAATGATCATTGTTTAAGGAATGGCACTTTCAGATCCCTAATGTTAAGGTGTAGCAATGCTATTTCTGTCAGAACAGGTTATCTGGATGGATATATGAAATGTCGAAATCTCAGTGAACCAAGGAACCTGGGGAATGACTGGCTTTAAGATTTGTTTTATGCGAGTTCACTTTGTGCAAAGTTTCGGATACTGCATACCCAGAGGAGGGCCTGGCTGCTGCAATGTATGATTCAGTATAGATAAAATTCTGTGGAGCCTCCTGTGGAATTGCTTCCATTTGTTTATCCTTTGAGGCTACAGGAAGGCTTTTTTTCCCCGTTTCACATGGGGTAGTGACTCTGACAAAGAATCACAGTTTATTTCAGGATATGTTTCTGTCATACCCCGTTTTCTTCAGCCTCACATGAGTACTGTAACAGTTTGCCATGATAAAGTGAATTTTGCCATGGATCTTCAGACATTTTCTGAATTATTCTGACTTGAACAGCTTTGCAAATGATCATAGACTATTTGAACTACCTCTGGCCTAAATGTTACATGTTATTTGGAATCTATTATGCTGAAAGGCAGGATCATACCAATTATATGGCAGGTTGTCCTAAGCCAGCCATACACGAAGGAACTGTAAGACCGGTACCAAAATATGTACCTGGCTGCTGTGGAGCAATAGGGCAGTGCAACCATTCCGAGACAACTAGACTGCAAAAAGTTTTCTCAGTGTAATCACTTTGTAGTGATTACTGAGCTCTCCAGAATCTTGTGTTTCTATGGCATTGGTGCAGTGGCAATGTTTACCGGGGCCTGATGCACACAGGAGTGTCAGGAATAGCCAGGAAGATGAATGTCCTGTTGCAAATTGGAGTGATTTAACAAGAGATAATCTGTCAAGCAGTACTGGGGCAAGCATAGTGAGAAAACTGTGAGCCTGAAGGCGTCCATCAGAGCTGATTTTGTTAATAACCAAAGGCAAGACTCTTACTTCCACTCCTGTGGCTTCATGCTTTGAGGGCTCAGGGTAAAAAGCCCTCAGAAACAATGTCTGGTTGCCAAAACAGAGGTTTTGTAAATGAACAGAAACCAGCAACAGAATTTGTGTGAACTACACTCAGAAATGCCCTAGAAGATAGAGATTGTCATCCTAATTCTCCTGTGTTTGGGTATCATGAAAGAGATCCCAGGATATTCCTTGAGAAGCAGTATCATAAACATCTTGGAAAATGAGCATTAGTCTTTCAGAAAAGCCTTTACAAGTGTCCAAAATAAAACTCAAAAAAGAAAGTGTGACAAAAGTTTAATGTGTAGAAATAATTAAATGGTAAATACACCTGCATGTGCGCATCTCTGGTTAGCTTTCCCATGTAGGTCCTGTGACATGCAGTACCATGGGATCTGAGCATTTCTCAAACTTATGAAATGTTCCTGTAAAGCTATTATTTGTTAATGATGTGAGGTGCCTCCCTTTCCTTCTCCAGGGCCTGTAGTTTCACTGCCTGTCTCTGAACCAGAGAGTATTTCCTTTTGGAAATCTGTTTCAGATTCATGGGCTGGACATACAGTATTGATGGGATGTGCTATAGTGGCCTTTGGTAGCACAGAAGAAGTCTGAGGTTGAGCTTCAAACTAGAATTAGGTTTTAATATCTGGAAATGAACTTACCTAAGTGAGGAGAAATCTCGTTAGAAAGAAAGAGTTGTCAGTACGCTGATTAATTTGGCTGTTTTAAACTACAATGTCCTAAGCCTCTCACATGATAAATGATACAGTACCACCCCCCTCTACTGAGAAAATAAACGTATGCATCAGCTGTTCTCAGTGTCTGACTGGGTCTCTCTGTCTCTTGTCTCTTGATGCACCTTTCTAACTGAGCCTCAATTCATCTCCCTGCTTAAGTGGTGAATCAAGGAGAATAGAATCTGAGTTTATAGTTGTTGTATACATGTACATATATGTTTCTCCCATTATAGTATACGGTATAGCAGTTTTCCTGTAATGTTAGAAACTAGCGTATAAATGAGGAGTGGGGGTTTGGAGAGGGATCTTCATGTTTCTCTCTGTCAGACTGTTAATACCCGTTGACTACACTAATTTAAAATATGAAATTTCTGTTGTTTGAAAGGTAAAGGCAATTAGGAACCTTTTTCACTTTTTAGGGTAATTAATAATACAGATGTTTTTATTTCTGTACCGTAGATATTGACTATGATGTGATAATTGTACTGAAGTGATGCTTTAACAAATAAAGCAAACAAACAAGAACTGCTGGCAAGACACGATGAGGAACCAGATGTTTAAGTTGTTATCTTGGAGACTGCAGCGCTGAGGAATTACCCACTTAGATCCCAAATAATATACTTTGCTTAGATTTTTTTTAAACAATATACATTAGTGTATTCTATATGCTGTTACATATTCTAAAACACTTCTACAGCAACATTATTGTCATTGCTACATTATTATTAAAGCATACTCTTTTGCGTTATCAAAATGGCCAGTATCAAAACAGTACTGCAACCTAGACTGCACACATTTGAATTTCAAAAGTAACCTTATTCTGATCCCCAGCAAATGACTCCAGAGCCCTCGGTTAATGCGGGAGTTGACTTCAAGATTGTGACTTGTTAGATTTCAAGGGGTTTCTACTTTTATTGAGATTAATGGAACAGCTTTTTATGGTGTTGCTTTTTCCTTTTCTTTCCAGTCTTTGTAGTCTAACATTGTGCTTGCACCTCTTCATTAATAGAATAATCTTATTCTTTTTCAAATTTAGGTTGTGTGCTTTGCAAATTGCTTAGGAGATCATATTTTTCCTTTCAAAGCTATAAACTGTGGAATGAGGAAGCAAACTGATTTTCTAACTGCTTTTATCATCATTAAGATACAGAGGACCTCCCAGACAGAAACATAAATATATTCAGTGCATATCAACATTCAGTCTAGGTTCATAGCACAATCACCAGTGCTCGCAGTCGTCCAAAAGACGTGGGCTCAGAATAATCTCAATTTAAATTTTGTTATTTTGTTGCTGAAAGGATATGCATGATGATGTGGAATCAATCTCAGAATATTTTTTATTTGAGTTGGCTTCTAGTCCAGTTGTTATAGAGGTGATAGTTGCTGTTGCTGAGAGACTTAGAACTGAGAGATCTTAATAAAAGAAATAAGCTCTTGGTGCAAATTCACTCTGATGAAGAGATCAGAATGTTGCTGGTGTTCTTATGATTTGTGTGAAGGCTAAGGATTTAGGGCAGAAGGTTGATTTTTCACTCTGACACACACTTCCTGACCTTTGGCAAGTCTCTGAGCTGTAAGTCCCATCTATAAAATGGAAATAGTAACACCTCTGCATGAAAGGTGTGCGTTCTGGACACATACTTATGAAGCAACTGACTGAAGATAGAGAACTACAAAAACACCTTTCTTAAATGATGGAGACACCCTGTTTACATAATGAGGATGTCTTAAAATATCTCAGTATTGGAAGGGTTTGATGATATTATAAATGATTGATTTATTACACTTGGTATTATGTATTGAGTCTGATTCAAGAAAGTGACCGAATCCAGTTATCATTAATTGTGTTTATATTTGTCTAAGGTTAAAATGTTTAATCCTCCCCAGCTTAGAATAATGTACCTATGTTAGCTTTTATGTCAGGTTCCTGCCTTGGGCAAATTTTTGTGGATGTTACAGATCTAGTACTACAAGGTTCACCATGAAAATGCTGACACAAACTAAAGTGTTGTAGCAGTGGTATAATAACCATGAATTCATATGAAGCACATTATTTCCCTTAGATGCATCGTAAAACCAAAAATGTCTGAAAGCTGGTATTTTAAATAGTTTTTAAAATAGCAAAAACTGCTGATTCGCTTTTTGTCATGATTATAGCTGCTCTATTGACAGCCCTATTTCACCTTTATTTTAATGTATGAAAGATTTGTCACCACTCATTTAAGCAGTTCTCTCCGCAGATGCCTTACATACAGGATGTTTTTCCTTGTGAGTAGAAACAAAATGTCTAAGATCAAGACATAGTTCTTGGCTTGCACTCCTATGGGCTCTTGATGTACATCAGACTTGACCTTCCAACATGCAGCACGGTCAGTTTCATAAAATATCCATAGAATGTGCCTCTGGGTTTCTTCATTAAATTAAGCAGAACTTATACTGGGTCCTGCATGGTAAAAGTACATTGAGTCCTTATGAATGTCTCATCCTTTGCAAAGCTGGATAGTTGTATAAGGCCACATGTAAGCTCCCCCCAAAAGCAGAACGTGGACAGAAAGACCCAAAAACCTGTAAAAAGAAAAGGAGACTGGAAATTTTATTTTCTGTTTAAGCATCTGTATCAGGTATTCTTAATGACTCATTTAAGAAAAGACAGCCATGATAAGGAGATAATTATAATACTGTCCCACTTTCTCAATATCATCAGTGATACTGTGGCCATTGTCTGCTTTCCTGCTTTCCCTGGTGAGCTATAACCCTTTTCACGTTCAAATAATTCTTCCCTTATAGCACCATTTTGTCCAATATAGCTTGTCATGTAGATCAGGAGAACTATTTGCAGTTGTTCAATACGGTGGATTGCTCCCCAAGGCCACATTTGCACAGAGACCTTGTGAAAAAACACTGGAGACTTGTACAGATGGTACATCCTGTGGGAAAAGAATTTAAAAAGCAAGTGAGTAGATTATCAGGGTCAAGCGATGCTGGACATGCGGGCAACACTTGTTATGAGTGGACTAAAGTTGGCATATTAGGGTAAATGTAGAGCTCTCAGATAGGCATGAGAATTCTTCCACAGTAGCAGCTTTGCTATGAAGATTTATTTAGCATTTGCCTCATGAACAGCTTGTGACTATTTTTGCATGCAACCATCTGAGACTGTGTAGCTGTAACCAAACTTTCTAAAGGTATTGAGCAGGGTATCAATTCAGGGATTATAGTTCTTCTGTGAACTACCACTACAAAGAACAACCAGGCCATCAGTTCTGGCTTTTCATGGCACATAATATTACAACTGGATGCATGTGTGCCTTTCTGGTAGGAAGAAATTCAGGGTATCAGGACAGTTGAATTTACTCTGCTGTAATAGATGGATCTGTTGTGTTTACAGGCAGTCTGCTGAGTTATCTAGAAAAATAGATGAAGCCCTTTGAGTATAGTTCTGGCTGGTTTTATATATGTACAAATGGCAAATAAGTCAGTGGAAACAAACCTATGTGTGCAATCTGTGTAAAATGCCAAACTTCAGAAAAGATGAGAAAAATGACTGGATAATACGGAAAAATATAAAAACTTGTGGTTTTACATGTAAGGGAATACACATGATCTTCAATAGCCCTTTTCCTGAGACAAACCAAATAATTCCTCTGTATATGTAGGAAATGTGTAAACTTCCAGACAGATTTAGATGGAGAAACCAAACTATATCAAAATAAAGTGGTCACAATGAAAACACCTGGAGCTGAAATCTTACAGACTTTAATTTGAATCCATCCCCATGCTATCATAAAATTCAGATCTGCTAAGTTTTCTCTTGCAGGGTTTGTATGCCGTTATGTCCTGAAACATGCAACCTCATATGTTTGACCTGCAAGCAAAGACTCACAAATCCTGATTTGCTTGCAAGACCTGACTTCATAGACTTGCACAGTTGATAATTCCTTGTGCTTAACACTGATGACTCTGGTGGTCACCTCTTTATCCTATTTAGGCATTCTCTAGCAAAGAGAAAACCTAGGCACTAATGAGTAGGTCTCCCCAGTGACTGTTGAAGATGATGCCCATATGGCAAGACGCTTATGGCAAATAAGTAAAACAAAGGTCTGGAACAAGTAGAAATTGTGACCATCTGAAATGGGATGTTGGCTACAGAAGAGGTGGTTCTGTAGTTTTGGAAGGACAAGCCTCCTACTTCTCCTCAGTCTTTGGAAAGAGGGCTTTACTTGATACCGTATGAAGTTCTCAAACTAATCTCAAGTGACCTCACCAGGTCAGAATTGAATATTCAAATTTTCCTAAGGTGCACTAACTGCCCCTTTTCCCCTAGCATCACCTATCAGATAGGTGAAGCCTCACATTCCAAAGCAGTGGACTCCATTCTGATCCTTTTGGATCATCTAGACCACCTAGACACTATGGAACATAAATCTTGTTGCATTGTTTTTTTCTGTGTTGCCTCTGTTCTACAACCTGCTTCAAGTACAAGAACAAAACCTGAGCACAGTACTACAGCTGAAGCCTAACCAGGGCTGAAGGTGAGAAAAGGCTAGATAACATATTTTTAGAATATATTCCTGTTTATACATCCCAGTGTGACTGTGTCCATAATAAAGGTGACGCATATTCCACTTTCTACCAACCATGGCACCTTTACTGTATTTGTAGTATAGTTCTTCATCCTTCCTTTGTCCAGCTGGCTATTCCTGCATAAGTGCTACAGCCTTAGATCCGTTCTCATTATAGAATTTTCTTAATTCCCTGTATACCTGCATGGGATAAGGATACAATTTAGCCCTAATGAGCACTTGTAAATATTTTCTTACACATTTCCCTTAAGTGCAAAACAGTAAATCTTCAAAGTCCAACAGGCTGGCACATCATGACCAGGAATTCCCTGGGAACTAATGCAACTGCTGTTGTGCCTGCTGTTCAGCCTTACCAATTTATGCAAGAAAAGAATGGCAGCAAAAAATTAAGGGGTACATTCCTACACATTGTCTTCATATTGCAAACAGGCTGAAGTCATACTGTAAAAAGCGCCCCATTTAGACACATAGTCCTGTGCAAATCTCACTATAATAACCTGATCCCAATGAAGAGCTGATGTACTGAAATACAGGGCAGAACTCCTGATATTTCAGAAGTAGGAGCTTTGTAAGACCCACATACCCAGAAAGGATCTAGAGAGGCTAATACCTTATTAATGCAAAGAGCAGCTGTTGGCAGGTTGTCCTCTACTGGTGATTCTGGTTTTTAAGTGAATAGTGCAGGATAGTTCACAGAAGCTGTATAAACATAGAATTTCCCTATCCTTCTGTGGACTTCAAAATTTTAAAATAAAGGTAGGTATGAAAAGTAATTAGTTTCCACAGGTGATAACTGCACTTTTTAAACTCGGGCTCCCTCATTACGTCCTGTCTCCAGAACTATGCTTAGAAGATTATACAATACCAGCTTAATATGATAATTAATTTGGTTTTGTGTTACTTATTTTGTATTCTTCCATCTTTGTGGTTTGAATATGGACCTAATCGAACAGTTACTTTTACTTTATCTAGATGGCAAGTACATTGGTAAGCAATGGAAATGACATAGTAACTCACATTAACAGGACTACATAATTTCGTGATAACTCCAATTATCTTCTGTCATCCCTGTAATGTAATTAAAATGTTTAATTGTTTTCTTTCGATAAGAAAAGGTTATAAAAGCTATAACAATTTGTGTGGACTTAATGACCAGCTGGTGTTAATAGCCCAAAGCCACTAGTTATCAAGCTTTTCAAGCAATCATTGATTTCAAAGAAATGCCCTATGTCTGGAGCATTCACATATTCTTTTGGACGTTAGCCATATTAGACCTTGCAATCAATTGATCCCACAACGCTGCTGCAATTTATTTTACCCTGACCTCAGTCTACCAGTGAAGATCTACAGTGTGAATCAGGTTATGTCATGTCATTGAGTATGATAATCTAATGTGCTGTGCCTCCATGGGATGACTGTAAGAATTATATGGCCATGGTGTACTAATGTTGACAGAGGTATACTTAATGTGAAACAGTCCAAAGATCAACCAAAAGGAGAGAACTGGGAAGCCCATGCTTTTTCTGTCCATCTTAGAGTTGTTATTGTGTTGGCAGGAGACATATGTATTGCTGCGCCTCTAAAGCTTGGCAAGAGAAAAAAAAATTGAAGAAAAATGGGTTTGTTTGTATTAATAGTGGTACAGCCAGAAGAGAGAAGTAATATACTATTCTTCTTTAAGGAAGTTCACCTCTGTCTAAAGGCTGCTGCTCCTTGTCTTTTTGGAATCTTAAAACCTGTATTAATATGAGGGTGGGGGTCAGCACTGCCTGTGAATGTCATTGCCCCTAGTTTCTATCACAAGGGATTGTGTCAGTTACTTAAAACTTACTTATCTTAACTTTTATTTGTGTTGACTTAAAGTTTTCATGATTAATTCCTTCCTCAGACTGAATTTTCATATTCATCTCCTTGGAATATAAACGTAAAATCTGGGCCAAGGTCTGAACTGGACTAGCTTTTGGAAAGTAGTTTATAGTGTTTCGTAAATTAAAAATCTGTATCTATGTAGTATTGTGTATGTCTGTTGTCTTTTCAATACCCAGTTTGTATTAGGCAGCACAGCAGAAAAGGTTGCCTGAATGAAAAACTTTGGATATGAACAGACCTATTGAGTAATGAGATACTGGGGTATGAAATCTGCAAAGATTTTGTTTTGCCATCTTCAGTCTGGTGGTTTGCTTGATATATGCCGGTTTAGTCTTGATGCTTATTTGCCTACCTTACACATTGGTAGTGTCTTTCCACTTTCAGCTGTCTTTTATGGTTTGTGGTTGCCTCTAGATAAGACTCCAAGGAATCAGCAGGAGTTGATTAAACACCCCTGAGAGCAGCAACAGGTCCTAGCTGATATGTATCTTCCATTGATGGTTATTTTACCACTAACTTGGCACCTGGTTATATCATCTCCAGTCATCTTCTAAGTACTTTGGAAAGTGATGTGTAGGATGGTGTAGTAGAGATGAAATAAATTGTTTTATGAGTAGTGTAAATCACCAGACATGTTCTGATTTCTATTTGCAGAAACTTGCTTTGAAAAAAAGGTGTATAACACACTGATTTCCACTTCTTTTAATCCACAGTCACTTCTCAATCCTGCCACTTCTCAAATGTTCTTAATAAATATAACCTGTACTTCTGATGTGCCCTGCATTGAAATAGAATGAAGATCTCTTTTATCACGAGAGGAAAAATGTACAAATTATATTAATTTTGCTAGCTCTGTTTAACAGTATAAATTTTTGACAACACTTGTCTATGATGCCCTGTAAAGAAATGCTAAATTCTGCATTATTATGATAAAACCTAAACACCACAACTTCGTTAACAGCTATATTGTGCTGAGTACCAATAAACACTGAAAGATCCCATCCTAAGAGCATACAATCCCAATAGACCAGACAGATAATGAGTCTAGTAAATGATGGGCTGCTTTATGGGGCAGGGTAGTAGCATTTTATGTCATTATTAAAAAATAAAGTGCATGTGAGCAATCTAATGGTATTTAGGAGGAATCTCTGGGTTACATGTGCAAGTGAAAATAATTTACTGGAACTTTTATCCCTGCTCTGGAATTCTATAGTAAGGTTAGAAAATATGTGGAAAGAATACAATTACCTAGTGGGATTTTATTGTAATTTCTTTAGGAATCTATTGGTTCCATTCCTTTAAAGTCCTGTGAGACTCTTACAAAGTAAAAATTAGGTTCTCATGATTTACTGTGCTATTCAAACCTTTTGATGTATCTGTATTCTGGTACTTAAATTGTCATTGTATAAATGTGGGCCTCAATCCTGTAATTAGATTCATGCTGGTGAACGCTTCTGCCTACTTGGAGCTAGGGTTAATTCATGGAGCAGTTAGCAGTTCTGGCAGATCTCAGATTCCACTAGAGCAGTTGTATCAATAAGGTGCTTAGTACAGATGCTGACTTCTGATGACAATGATTGAAGTAAGCCATGAAAAATAACATTTGTTCTGGGGTCTCATGCTGATGTTTCTCTACTAGCTTCTCATTGCCTCACTGTAATTCATAATTTTAAAGATGTCACCTACAATATTAAGTTCTATTTGTATGTGTCATGCCTACAGAAGGCCTACAGATGGAGAATCTGTGAAATCTTCTCTCTCTTATTTTTGAGTTCTCTACAATTGCACCAGCTTGTCTGGTTAATTGAGATCCAGAGAGCAACAGCTTATTAAAGTGGATGAAATTCCTGAACAGACAGGTGCTGGCAGAGGTCCAGGTCTATGCACTCTATTGTATTAAGCTGTCCCTGCAGAGAAATAACTCACTTTCCAAAATTGGGAAGTGTTGTTACATACATGCATATTCCTCTAACCTGGGTATTTGGTTTGTTCTGTCCATTAATAAATATAGATTTTCCTTTGAACATTGTCAATTTGTTAGCTTAGCTTCTACATGACATTGAAGAAGTCTAGGTACCAGCTGATTTGCTCTGATGATTAATTAGTAATACAAGGAAACATAGTCAATTTGAACTACATCATTTTAAAAAACGTTCTGACTGGAAGTAACAACCTGTAGAGCTACAAGAAGTGTTGTATTTTAAGATAAACACAGGCTATATATTCCTCCCAACATGTCTAGTTGATGGCCTTGAGCTACAGAGGATAAGTAAGAAAGGAGGGGAGCAAATTCCTCCTCCTAGGCTGTCTGTCTGCCTGTGGCATTCCTAGCAGCCTCTGCCAGAGCAGAGCAACTTGCAGATTTACAGCTTTAAGGGTCTCTGGCTAGTGTTTCTGATGGCTTCTGATGGCTGGTGTCCCCAGCCTGAAAGAGGAGGTCTATCCTCTCTTCCCTGCCATTGCCTGCCAGACAGAAATAAGGATGGCTGATAGCCAAAATATGAACTTTTACAGAGTTTGGAGCTCCAAAACTGTCACCTACAGTGTAGAAAAGATTAGACAGTTATTCTGTAATGAAGGATAGAATTCTTTTTTTTTTTCTTTCTTAATCACTGAGTGGTGAATCTAACTGACAATCAGAAGTTGCTTCCAGAGAGCATTTTGGCCCTTCTGGCTTAGTGTAGTCTCATGAAGGAAAGCAGGACCCAACAGTGGTTCAGCCTTACCTGCAGACACAGGTGCTGTCTTGGCACTTTAGTGTCCAGTCTGATGGGCCAGTTGCAGTGCTGGTCCCACAGGCACGTCTGATACACTGCTGCGTCTCTTTCATTCTTGGATGATCTTATGAAACCCTCCTGATTCTCCCAACAACATTCCAGCTAGCTGCGTTATCCTCAGTGGCTGTGGTACTTGAGAGAGCAACTCTGCAGTGGCAATACTGAAATCTCTCATAACTCCGCCTTGCAGAACAATCCCTTCAGGAAGACAGAGTAATAGGTGCAGAACAGTTCTGGGGAAGTGAAAGAGAATAAATCCTTTCTAAAACAGGCATCGAAAATTATACAGGGCAAAACCAGCATGTTGCAGTGAACTAATAGACATTAAAGGTTTGGATAAAATAGTGCTTAAAATGAAATAAACAGACAGACAGTGGTTTAGGAATCTGTGATTCACAGACTAGCAACGAAGTTGAATCCTTGGGTGTCGACAGTGGGAAATGTCCCCTCTGTCAATAATATCGACAAATACATATAGTATTTCCATCATCATCCCGCTCCGCAGCAAAGCCACATATATAGGTTTAATTTAATGTCAGGCTTTCAGAGATTAGGAATGAAGGCTTATGGGACTTTTATACAAATCAAAACCATTCAGAGCTCTCTGGGTATCTTCTGAGCTCTGTGTGTATGTACAAGGCTAGATTCTTGAATATGAACTTTACCTTGTTGAGTACACTTTTTATCTTATTAGCTAATGGAATTTCTGTCTCTTCGCCATCTGTTCATATTTCAAAGGTTAGGATTCATTAATTTGCTTACAGCACAAAACAATCCCTTTCATAGAACTGCCAAGCAAACACATTTCTAAGACATATTTGCCTGGCTTAGGTAATGAAAGAAAATTAGCCTGTGAAATTATCACTCATAATACATGCAAGGTATGCATGTATCCACTGTTACCATGTGCCTCTTACATTGCTACATGCAAATCATTTCCATGATCATTAACAGCAGCAATAATAGCAGTGTAGTAGTATGCACAGACCTCATTTAGGAGTGAGCCCTGTTGTGCTGTTGAGAGATACTATACAAACATACAGAAGAAATCAGTCTGGATCCCAAAGCTCTTGAAGCTGAACAGCCAATTGGACAAAAATGGGAGTAAGGTGTGCAAAAAGCAAATCAAATGCAGTGTGTGTACACGATTTGCGATTAGGTACTTGAAATGTTACATATTTTATCCATTTGCTAAACTAAGCTCTTGACTTTGGCAGTCACTCAAAACATTTCTTATGTTTTGCTGGTACATTTTAGGAGTACAAAACCCCATTTACGTATGTATATTATATCTCATAATTAAGGTTATATTGCCACTGGTTTTGTCAGAGTATTTATGTAATTGTGTTACATTGTTCTATCACAGCATAGTATTATCAGGTTAATATTGCTTGTTGAATTACAAGATACTTGTAAATATTTTCTTTCCTTTTCAAGGGTGGTACATACTAGATTCCCTTTAAAGTTAGGTATTTTGAAATATCTCATGAGTCATGAATGATGGACATTATAATATCTATATATGCCAGCTTATCTATCTGCCTAATTAGTTTAGAAAAACAACTATAGCAGACTGAGGCTGACAAATCTCAAATTAATCTCCTTTAGGATTATACCCTACCTTTAATTTATTTAGTTTAAGTTACTGAGACCCAAAATCAAAACCAGCATTGAAATATTCAAGAGAGTCCATTTAAACTTAGATCTGTGTAATTCTACGTGATGATATGGTACCCTTCAATGCAGGCAACACAACTGAGACAGAAAAGATAGCATTTGAAGGAAAAGTGTCAAAAACGGAAAACTGAAACTTTCCAGCTTTCAGTAGGGAGGGCAGTTATTATGAGAACATGAGCATTATTTGTTGAGTGATATGTTGTCAAAAAAATCAGTTAGGCAGGAAACATTTTTAAACGACTGGAAAATAAGACTAGCAAGGTGCTTCTAAAGTCAATTTGTGGCTCTTCAAAAGTCAATTAAAGACTGGAGTACAGAATAATTTCTTTTAGGTTGGGGAAGATGGTGTAAGCCATCTTGCAGCAAGGTGTCTGCTTTTCTTCAGCACTGTGGTAAGTTGATACAGAGCTTTTCCTTCTGGCTAGTGTCATTATTCTGAAGGCCCACTCTATCCCGAGTCATTCTTTGCTCATAAGATGGAGAAAACTATTGCAGACTTTCATTATTCTAGTTTTAGTCTTTTCTTGGCAGGTAAAGGCTTGAAAAGGCTTACCTGGAAGGTTGTGTGACTGTCTTTTTATCAACCTTCTGCACATATGTGATATGCAAGGTTTACTGTGGCATTTGCAGCAATAGTATGCAAAAAGTCTCTTCATTCATAATGAAAATAAATATTCTGATGCTGAGATGTTCTTGGGTTTCAACTAACTGAGATTGTGGATAAACACTTCTTAACCATACAGAAAAGTCATTCTTCACTGGTTCCAGGTGAATTCTTGCTCTTGTAAACACTGGCTTTCTCTTATCAAATCCCTTTGGAATAAAGAGGTGTGGGGAAGGAGAGAACACTAGAAGGTGATGTCCTGAGGACGTGCAGGATTGCCTTTAAGCATTATTTGGGTCTGGAGGGTAGGTGTCCAGGGAGGAGAGTAGGAGAGTAGCAGGAGGAAGATAGGGAAGTGGGTTGTTGAAATTACAGAACATGGTGATGGAAGAGAGTGCACAGCTTGAATCATAAAATAAAACATTTCCTGGGATGCCAGGTTTCTAAAGTGTATGCTCTTTCCACAGTGCACATAATATTCATCTATAAATCATTTAAAAATATGTCTAACTGTCTAAACAAACCTGTGATCTGATAAAAAGGTCCTGACTTTGCTTCAATAACAATGCCAACATCATCCTCATTTTCCATAGAGCTCTCTCCTTTATGCAGTTTTCTTATATGAGTTGGGAAAGCTCCCAGTTCCTGTCAATAATGCCACTGCTCTGCCCTTAAACTGCCTCTTGACAATACAGATTTTCTGGAACATATGTGGAAAAAAAGCAGCGTGACACTGTCTGGGCAGGTGAGCTGCTGTGATTATTGCTCCTGCTATTTCTTCAACCTAACCTGTCTGTCTGTATCATCCACCTTCATCTGTGGTGGCTTCCAGGTGGTTTATCTTTTGGGAAAAGTGTATCAATATTCAGCTGTCAGCCCAAGATCACTCTAAATGTCACTTGTTCGCTTTTATGTCTTTGGTCTTGATGGATGTGTTTGAATTATTCTGAAGGCATGCTATTAGGTACTGTTCTTTATCTCATTTCGTAGTAGCATTATCTTCTTTAGGTGCATCACAAGTGGTGTGTCCTAGGGCAAGAGGGAGGGAGCCAGGGCACGAGGAGGACAGGATGAGGAAAGAAGGACTCTTCTATGTATTTGGTTGAGGACTGAGACTGTGTGTTGTACAGCACGGATACTTTCGAGCTGTTGCAGTCTGTCAGAGAGACCTCTATCACAACTGCGGCAGCTGCAGGTTTCTGCTCTGTTGTGTTATTCAGTCCTAATTACAGACAACAGAACCGAGCCTCAGTACTGAACTTGCAAAACCTTTGTGAAGTTCAACCATCTCTAGTTTTTCCAAGATTCAAAATAATGTCTTTTTTTTTTTCTTCTTACCTGACTATTGCTTCAAAAACAATTCTGCTGCTACTGGCTTCATTAATATGCATACAGTGCAAAGTAAATGGCTCTTGAGGCCTCCCCTTGGTAGATGATTTAATGTGGCAGTTATGAAAGCTGCTCAGACTGTGCTCGATTAGCATAATAATGAAGCTTCTGCAGCAGTGTTATCATCCTCAAAGGAAATAGCCTGAGTGGTCACAGCTCCTTTAGCAAGTACCACTTTAGGATAAAAAGCAAAGGACTCTGTTTGAAATGGTAGATTGCAATATGTAAAGTGGGAGGGAGTTGTTTGTTGTCTTTGCTGGGCAGGGAGACAGAGGAGAAAGCGGCATCATCCACAGGCTGTGAGCAGGCGGCGAGGCAGGGCAGCCATTCCAGGCACCACGCACCTCCTGGCATTGGGTACCCTGGCTGTACAGGAGACTTTCTCTTTGTTTTAAAAGTCGGGCTAATAAAGAAACTGGGCTCTCTTTTAATCCTTCGTCTCCTGTACGTGGCCTGTGACATAGTAACAAGGACTGGCTTATTTCCCAGCCTCTGGGAACTTGGAAAATCTGAAATGTTGTGGTTCAAGGCTGTGTGTTTAGCTTTTGATTTTTGTGGCTTGTTAACAGATTAGGGATGTGTGACAAGACTGAATAGAAAGCTTTTGGGTGGCTGAGAGAAGTCTTTCTCTATGACTGAAGTGAAAAGGTGACTTTTCAGGTAAAAATAATAGAAATCATAAGTAGCACCGCCTGCAATATTACTGTTTTTAAAGTATATTTTGAATAAGACACAGATGAAAATGCAGAGGTAAAATTTTAGGGGTTTGGCAGACTTGAAAGAATGAGGACAGCTTTCTCTGCCCTCCCTATGGAGCAAAGTGGGCAGAGGGAAATGGCAGCTTGCTCCCCATGGAGGGAATCTCTCCCTCGTTTGCTGGGTGCAGAGGATTCAGTGAAGAGGGCTGAAGCACTACTCAGCTGGCTCTCCCCAAGGCTGCTGCCCCTATGGCAATAATGGTTTAACAAGTACAGTTTACAACTGAGTTTATTGAGCTGCTAATTTAATTTATTTTTAATATGGCAAACCAAGCCAACAGCGTTCAGAGGTTGTTTTCAATCCTACTCAGCCATCCTTGTGCAGAGATCACAACTTCCAGGCAACAGACAGTGGTTCAGACTTCTCAGCCTGATCCATCTTTGCCCTGTCATAGCCTAGCACTTCATGAATCCAAATTTAATGGATATGTGCACAGATACAAGTACAGCATAGTTCAGGCAGGAACTGGGACCTGGCCCTGAGCTTAGTAGGGCTCCTGGACCAACATGCAGCGGGTGTGCAGGTGGAGTCAGTCCCACAGCTGAAGCTCAGGGAAGCCAAAGCAAACTGCTCAATTGATTCTCCCATGTTGGATGTGAAATTGTTCCTATTGCCAGCTTCTGGAAAATATGAAGTTGCCTGAAACCTACCTTTCTCAGTGACCCTTGACCTTTGTGAGTTCTGTGAAGGCACCTGATTACTTTTTACCCATACACATTAGTCTTCTGTTTTCCTCTTGCACAAAGGTTTTTTATTTGCTACCTGAGGAGGGATGAGGGAGGATAGCACCAGAGATAAGGGTGTTACACATATCATTCTTAGAATTTTTCATTGCAATAGATTTCTGCAGAGGTTAAGGTTTTCTGAGGAATTCCTTTTTGATAATTTTCGAGGATTCTTTTCAAAGAAAGGAAAGGTGTTTTGCATTATAAGGTAATGAGTGGATATAATAGGGGTTAGTAAAACTTTAAAACATTCCACTAACTGTAGTTGACAAAGTAAATGCTATTAAGTCTTTGAACAAGAAAAAAATACATACTAGAGTATTCCTCAGATAGCTCAATGGTAGCTAGGTAGAAATAGATAAGAAAGGAAAATAAATCAATGGACATCCTGCTTGATCTCAAATGTTTTGAATATTAAAAATTACTTCACATGATATATGTATGTGCTCCTGTATGCTGGTAAATCATTTGCCTGGTTTCCAAGCCTGGGATTGCTCTTCATCCCAAAGCTTTACTTCACCAAATGCCTGAGGGATTGAGAGAATCCATCCCTGCTCCCATAGAAGTGGGAATTTAGTCCCTGTCTTTCAAGACTTCCCTGAAACAATTATCCCCATGGAAGAGCTCTGTTGTCCCTGGAAAGGGGAGTGTGCAAGGAAGGTGATGGGAGGAGGAGGGAGCTTTGAATGTCTTTAGAATTTACCTTTGCATGCCATAAATGTATGCAAAATGCTGAGGTTGACTATTAACGATTGAAATCCAGTTAAAGGATTTTTTCCGTACATTGTATGTATACATTCTTAAGTGACTGGAAATCCTATCACCTCATCTTCATTCCAAAGTGCACACGTCTCATATCTTGTTGCTTTTCATGGCATTGCCCTAAGCACACTTTCTGGGTCTTACGGACTCTCTATTTTTAATTTGCTGACACCACTCTTACACTGATTATGTTAATTACATGTACTTTTGTGACCTGTCGCTCTTTTTGCCTTTCTTATTTTGCTTGCAAAGGTCCATTGGGAGGGCTTAGTCACATCATTTCTTTCTTTTTCCCCTTTGTTCTCTGCCACTTTTTTGTTTTGGCTGTTAAAACAGCAATAAAGTAGATTTTGACAGCTTAGGGAATGACCTGTCCTATTTTTGGTTTCCAGGGAAATGGGTTTCATAGTTTGGTGGTACTGGCTGGCAACTGACCTTGGGACTCTGCTGGTTTAATCCTTGTATAATTCCACTGTGCACAACAGAGTTAGTTTTAGTATGCATAAGTATGCATCAGTTCAGAATCAGACATGCTGTTTTCCTGGGCTTTAAGGTTGACTGCCTTTAGTTATTACACACCTTTACAGGAAGGGAGAAGGGGAAGATGCAATGAGCCTGACCTAATCCATTCTTCCACATGGGGAGTAGTGACAGAGAGAAAAATGTTTTTCTTAAATTCTTTCCCTCTGCCCATCAAGGAGTCGGGTAGTCGTCAGCTGTGAACTTTTGCCACTCCTGTTGTCCATTCACTTTATTGATTACAACAAATTAAAAAAAAATTAGGCAAATTAATGGAATAAAAAACCATCAAGGCTATCAAAGGCAGTCAGCAGCCTTATCAGGAAATTGCCAAGCTGCAACTCCAGGAGCTTATAGAGTGTCCTGAGGAAGCACTGCCTGGTTCTGCTGCATTTCCCCTGCTGTCCATGCCTGGAGACTGGTGCAGGTGGACAGCCATTGAGACTGGACTGCTGCAACGTGGAATGAGAAGGGCATGGGTGCAAATGAATGAGGAATCCTGTCCGAGCAAACACCCTGGACTTCTCTTCCCCTTTAGAAAGAGAATAGATTAGAAGAGAAACACCCTGAAGCAAAGAATAAAGAAAAAGGGGAAAGAAAGGAGGAGGTGTAAAAACCTGTAGCTGAAATAACTTTTTTCTACTAAGTGTTTTCTGCTTTAGTGGCAACAAAATTTGAAAACACCTGGGGAATCTGGAGTACTGTAACTACTGCCTGTGACTGATGTTTCTCGGAGTGGCTTTTGACTTTATGAAGGGCTCGGTCTGCACTGTGAGAGGCTTTCTGGAATCACTGCGTTGCCAGACTTTTCTAGCAGAGGCACAGCATACTCCAGCAAACAGGGCTTTGCTGGTATGACTCACACCGGTTCTTTGAGAAAGTAAGGGTAAAGAACCAAACCCCATGTAATTAGGCATCTCTCCCTACTCAGTATGGTTGTAGTAGAAAAGTTTTGAAATGAGGCCTTCCTTGTGCTCTCATCATCTGCTTGCTGTTGTTACCAGTTTATACAACATTTAGTTTGAAGCTGCTTCTATCCTTACTTAGGATTTGCAAAGCACTCATGTAAGATGGCTGGCTATCTACAAATACTAGGATAGAAGAGCTCTAGTAATAACGGGTGCCCGTGTTATATTTACCATAGATTAATATGCAATGAAACAGTTTTTTCTTAATTGTCTGAGCCAAGCCCTGCTCTGTGGAACGTGTTTGACATCGGTGCTGTGGGCTGGTGCCACTACCTTCTGCTGGCTTCATAATGTTGGAAAGTGCTTTCTTATCCTCTTATTCTACACTCCTCTCATCTGCACGCAGTCTAGGCATTTATGTTTTAGTGTGTATTGTTGGTAACATTAGGGAAAAAGGGTTTTGCAGCTGTCTTGAAATGAAAGGCTCTTATGCATTAGGTGTAATGGGCATGTACTGCTCACTGAAAAGTGAACCTCTCAGGTGATAAGGCCTGTCATTTCAGATTGAAGAGAAAATAGCTAGAATCATGAAAGGCATTGGATGGTTTCTGTTCCTGCTCTTGCAAGTAAATAGAGAGTAGGAGGGCTTCCTGCTAAGCAGATGAAGGTATTACTGTCTTAGAGCTGGAGTCAATAATCCTGACTCAGGGACTCCTGCCACTGGTTTTCCTGGAGGATGGATTCTCCTGAGAGCCTGTTCAACACTGTCACAGTAACCTTAACAATTAGCATGTTCAAGAAGGTAAGCTTTTGCCTCTGATCTCATTGATTTTACTCAATGTGTTGGCCAAACCAGAGTGTGTCATGTATTGCCACACATATAAATTCATGTCATCGCTATAAGTTGTAACCTTTCATTCCATGGGATGCTAGCACAACTTGCAGTGAAGTCACCTGCAGAGAAGACTCCCCTGGCCTGAAGTGCCTATTGCCAGGAAAAAAATGGTAGCATTGATGTCTCTATCTGTGACAGTCATTCACGTGGGAGAGCCTCATGTGTAAGTGCAAAAGGCTTGCTTGTGTAAGTTTATTACTGATCTTTAACCTAATTCTAGATTCAAGGGGGAAAAAAAGAAGGGCCTTCCACACTCATGTTTCCCACCTAAGGGATTGTCTGACTTACGTAGGGCTATTGTTTTTTAGGCATGTTCCCGCTCCTAGTAAATAGTTGTGATTCTTTTTCTTCTGGCCCATCTAGGAGTAGAAAGTAGAAAAGATACATTTTATGTTACTTTTTTTTTCTTTTTAATAATAGACTTAAGCTGAAAAATATGCAATGCTACTTACTTTTGGTAATGCTTCATTTTTATTGAAAGCTAATATTACTGTGTGGACAGATCAGTGTTTGTTTACGCTGCTTAACAGTGCTATGCAACTGTTTTATGTGCTTACAGGATATCAAACATGAACTACTCTTCATGTAACATGCAATAAAAAAAGTTATTTTGGACACTCCAGAAATGAAGTGCTACCAGCCTCATTGTATTCTTCTGTGCTTTTCAGGGGGAAATGCCTTGCTTCTAATGTGAAGCTAAAGAGAACTGTGAATATTAGAAAGCAGCATGGCCAGCTAGAGTTAAACATTCAGGATGAGACATTAACTTAAACCACATGTGAAATGCAGCTGTTTCTGCTGAGGCTTTCATCAGTCTGTACTGGGAAGATTGGTGGGTTTTAATATGTGGTCTCAAGCAGAGCCAATAGAAATGTGTGGAAAATGTGTGTGAAATCAGCGTGTATCCATGGGGGGTCTGTGGTGTTTCGTGTAGCATTTTATTTGTGTTAATATAAATAACAGTGATAATACCTATCTCATCACAAAATACCTTTATTTCCCTCATACATAAAAAGGAATAATCAGATAAATAGGTCTGGTGAATCACAATAACCTGTGCCTACACGCTAAGTCATGTCCCCTTTTTTTTAGTTGATAGAACAAGCAGAAAGAGGAAACCATGAACTAAAAATCCTCTGCAGAAAAATATGAGACATCTGAGACCGGCTGGTCACAAAGCCATTGAAGACTCTTTCTGACTCAAACTCTTAATGCCACTTAACATTTAGGTGCTAAGGATGACTATGGATCAAAGAGCTACTGAATCACAGCTGCTAAAAGAGAAGTTGCTGTGCCTGTGAGCAGGGATGAGCAGATACTTGAAAGCTGATCTGTTAGCAGAGTATGTTGTATAAGTTCATCCAAAGGAAAGGTTAAGGGATAGGGAAAGTCTGCTACTAGCCATGAGGAGAGCCAAACTTTTCTTGGCATGGGAGCTGAAGGCACTGGTGAAGTTTAGTGGATCGTGCTCAAATGTGTTTCTGACAGAATGGTGGCTGGACACTGTACAGATGTCATATTGCCCTAATTAACTACATGTGCAGACGTTACAAATGTGAAGCCGTGATCCTCGGGGCCTTGCAGGCAAAGCCTTCATAAAGGTGTGCTAAAGAAAAGCCTTCCGCTGACTATGCCAGGAGGAGATGTGATAAGCCTTTCCCAGCTGGAAATCACTCCTGTATATGTGTGTACAATGATGACGTACCAAATTCAGTAACAACAGTAGAGCAGACCTTGAACAGGAAGGGAAGAGATCCAGATTCACTGAAGTTCTGCCCTTGTGCGTAGACATAATAGGATCTGGTAGACATAAAGGACAGCTTGAGAGTAGTTTTTCACTTAATACAAAGACAGCTTGAGTAAAGGGAGAGAAATAGGAAACCAAAGGAGGTGATGGAGGCTTATTAAGTGTGAAATTTTTTTAACCCCTGATAAGTGATAAAAGTGACTCAGACTTTATCAGCTCTCTGTAATTTTCAGAGGTGTGAAAGGAAGTAAAAGTAGCAAAGAGGCAAAGGTTCATTTTGTAATGACAGTCTTCGAGAGACTCATTTTATTTGAACAGACTTATAACCAGAGAGCAAATGGAGAAGAGGTCAGGCAACAAAACTCGGTTGACTCCATACAGGAAGAGTTGGAGGGAAGAACTGAAAGGTAAACATGGTTACAACTCAGGCAGGAGAAAGTGTGGTTTACTGAAAAAGGCAGCGGAATGGCTGTGTGGATTCTTGGTTTCTGCTTATACCTCAGCAAATTGCAGGGGAGCAAAACACTGACGCACTGTTAAATAAAATAGGAGAAGAGAATGTCTTATAAAGTGCATGTCAATCCTTAGTAAAGCACTGTATTATAGCGGCAAACTATTAATCTGTGTAACAGGAGTACCTACACCCCTATTCCTTGTAGACACTGGAAATAAAAGAAAAAAACCCAACAATCCACAAACCTATTCTGCCTCTGTTGGAAGGCAAGAATTCCCCTTTGGGTGCAGATACTGTAATAGTTGTTGTAACAGCAGGTCCAAAAGGGGAAGAGATTTCATTGATGATTTTCAAATATGATCTAGAAATGTAATTAAATCAATGTTAGCACAAGCACACGCAATCACTTGGAGAAAGAGCAGTTTCACCTACTGAAGATCCTCAAATGAGCATTTGATATGTGAAACTTGTTCAGCCCTGGCACGGAGGCTTGCCTAAGGGGATGTGCTGTAACACAGCAGCCAGAAGCTTGGAACCCATGTGAGATCTTCACTTTGGCAGCCCTCAAAAGCAGTGCAAACAGACTGATGTTTCTTAACCTCAGAAAATCAGCAGCAACAGTGATGAACAGCATCAAACACAAGCTCTCCTTTCCACCAAACGTGCTGTGAAAAGACTTAACAAGAACTAAAGAGCTTCCTGCAGGGGGCTGTCTAATGCCCATCAAAGTAATCTCCTGAAGGGTAAAGGAAAATGAGGGAAGGTTTATTGCTAGCTCTGATTTTTTTTTTTTTTTTTACTCAGTCATGCTTCTGGCAGAAAAATAAGATCAGTTCTAGCAGCTTTCTCTCTGAACCTCACTACTAGTGCTAACCCTCTTCACTGGTAGCTATAGCACTAGAGCATACAGGCTCTCATTTTGTCTTCAGTATACAGCTCTTGTTTTTCTGTTCTGTGTGGAGTAGTATCGTTTGTTCGTATGGGCCGCAGGAGAAAAAAAAAAAAAAGCCACAGTGTGATTACATGCAAACTTCTCTTTGGACAAACTTTCTCCCTTTAGTTCAAAACTCTCTACAGAGGTAATTAAACTGAACTAGAATCATAAATGGGACTGGATAAATAACTTGACAGAATTAATGTATTGAATTTTTTTTGGCTTTTTACTTCTCTTACAGATTGTTCTGGGAATAGACTGGTTGTTTATCTCAGATGTTTAAATGTGTCTGTTCAGAATCTTCAAGGAAATTTAATGCATTCATAATAAATTCAGTGCACAAATTTTCAGGTTTGCATTGTATACCTGGAAACATTGTCTATTTAGATTTTTCAATTGAATGAACTTGGCTGCTTCAAGTCATATTTCCACTGCAAATACTAGCAATTTACTTTTCAAATCTGTTCTGCAATATTCATTTAAAGATACTTGTTTCAGAAGTATTTATGCCAGTTAAACTGTTTGCTAGAATATTTGTGGAAAGCAAATGTGGGGTGGCGAGTAGGATCGGCCAGAAACAATCAAAGTTAGTTTAGTCAGAAACTCAGACAAATGTTGACAGAATGTTATTTATTGTTCTGTGTGCACTAGTTTGTTTTTTTTTAAAGTAATTAGTTAATGGCAGACATCAGCTATATTTTGTTTATTGGTAGGAATACTATGTAGAGGCCCTTCCTTCCAGATTTCAAATTGAAAAATAGCAGGAACATATTCTGAAATAACACAACTTTTCAGCAGAAAAGTTTTTACAGAGGACAAGTGTCATGTGTGGTGTGGTGGTAACAAGATACTTGGCTTTGTTTATTCACTTGCTTTCACCACCTTTCTCCAGTACTTCAAAATTATGGTAGAAATCTTCTTTTCTGCTGAAAAGAACAGAGATAGTGGTGATCTGTCTTCTGAGCTGGGTACCACACAACTGGGATAATAGTCTTAATTTCCTAAGACTGATTACAGCTTCCACCCTAAACTATTGTATCAGAAATAGTGTGGCCAGCAGGAGTAGGGAAGTGATCGTGCCCCTGTACTTGGCACTGGGGAGGCCGCACCTCGAACACTGTGTTCAGTTTTGGGCCCCTCAGTACAAGAAGGACACTTCTGTCCTTCGCTGGAGCGTGTCCAGAGAAGGGCAATGAGGCTGGTGAAGGGTCTAGAAAACAAGTCTTGTGAGGACTGGCTGAGAGAACTGGGACTGTTTAGTTTGGAGAAAAGGAGGCTGAGGGGAGACCTCCTCGCTCTCTACAACTACCTGAAAGGAGGTTGTAGCGCGGTGGGGGTTGGTCTCTTTTCCCAGGTAACAAGTGATAAGACGAGAGGAAATGGCCTCAATTTGTGCCAGGGGAGGTTAATCGATTGGATTAGATTGGATACTAGGAAAAATTTCTTCACTGAAAGGGTTCTCAAGCATTGGAGCAGGCTGCCCAGGGAAGTGGTTGAGTTACCATCCCTGGAGGTATTCAAAAGACGTGTAGATGTGGCGCTTAGGGACATGGCTTAGTGGTGGACTTGGCAGTGCTAGGTTAACGGTTGGACTTGATGATCTCAAAGGTCCTTTCCAACCTAAATGATTCTAAGATTCTATGAAAACTGCTTATCTTCTGGATCATTCAGACCCTGAGTCTGGTGGTATGTATAGTAAAATCCCTGTTCCAATTACAAATGAAGAGAAGGGGTAAGGAATGCATCTCAGACAACAATAGCATAGGGCATGGAAGAATTCATGGACAGTAGGAAGAATGAGCGGTTCTAGGGTCATTTTGGAGACACTTTTTACTAAGTCTCTCTAATTTTCCATCCTCTGTGAGTTAATATAATAATGGTCAGATGAGAGGTATTTTTATATATGTAGATGTTCTGGCTGTTTGAAAATTAAACTTATTCTTCAATTTTGTATCCCAGTGCTGGCAGCAGACCTGCTGGGGTGCTCCTAAAACAATAAATTGATAAAAGTCCTAACAGGAGGAACTCAACAGGAAAAAAACAAAATGAATTAGCTTGCTGAGACATGGCTAACATCATTGAGTTTATATATGTTTCATTAAACTGAGACTTGACAGCTTTATGAGGAAACAGTGGGGTTTGCAGTGTATGAAGAACCTGTAATACTGCCAAAGCTGATCAGGTCCTGTGCCATACAGCCTATTTAATAGACAAATATTTGCACAGTGAAAATGTCATTTTAAATGACTGGTTTGATAATCCCTTAAGCTTTAAATGATCTGCAAAGTCTGGAAATTCTACCCTGGTGTTTAAAATCTAGTGGCATATTAGATAATCAAAGCAAATAAAAAAAGATGGGTTAAGCTTTGTTCCTAAATTAGGGATTTTTTTGGTGACTTCTGCTGCTTCTTTTACCCATCGGTTTTCTGCCATGTTTCTTGGGGAACATAGCTGGAATTGGACTGTTGTCTGTTCTCTCTGTTGCAGGTCCAATTTGTGTTCTATGTGCACATTCAGTTTGCAGGGACACTTACTTGGATCCACATTTGTGGTTAGGCTGTGGGTCTAAATATTTTCATGTTCAAACTTGCCTTGCCTGCCTGAAAAAATGAGTAATAGCAATGAATAAAATCAAGGCTATTTTCATAGTTTTGGGTTTTTTTCATTGCCTCCTGCAATATGAACAACCTTATTAGCTCATATTTGTGCAGTGACAAGTTAGTGAGTCCATCAGACTTTGTCAGTAAGTTAATCAGCTATTTCTGATTATCAGAATGATGCACCAGATTCTTGCAATGTGTTTATCCCACTGCAGCCTCACAATCTTGGTAATTTAGTATGGAGAACCCAGGCTATGTATAGCACATGCATCTGACTGTAACCAACATAGCAGTTAAAGGAGGTTAATGAGTAAATCTAGTTCCATTTGACTGCATTTTAAAAAGATGAAAACAGTTTCAGATTTCCTCTTGTTCCAGCTGCTGTATAAAGCAAAACTTGAAATTTCCTTAACAGAACTGGGACTGAGACCTTTCATTTCATCCTTCCCTTTTTAGTCTTTACTTCTCTGATCCATTACCTTATTTTGCTTTTTGCCCCTCTTCTCCACAAAAGTCAGTGGCCAGTTTGATCTTGGAAAGAAAGAGAGATCACAACATAAGAGGTCTATATGATAGTGCTTATTTGAGAATGCAGATCTGAAAAAGCTGATAGTGAACTAGAGATGTAGGGGAGCAAAGGCAAAATATTCCAGGAAATGAAAGGTTAAAGACATGACAAGACAGCAATAACACAAAAAAGGATAAATACAGCACCTATTTTCCTCTCCTATATCTGTGTTTAACCGAGAGATTAGGACATAGCAGGTGATTTAGTAAATATCACAATCAGAATAAAATGGTTAGAGATTTAAATAAAAGCAAAGCTACCTAGGTTCTGATTAAAAATAGTATCACCTGTAACTAGGTACATGTTTTCCTTAGACTATATATTAAGAGAAAGCTAAATTTCATAAATTCTCAAAACTAAATTTGCATATGACAAAGCAATATTTGGCAATGTGAATGATCAGATTCATGGACAGGTGCCCTCCACAGCATTTTAACATTAAGTGCAGCAGAGCAATGTGTCAAGACTGGGCAAAGAATTTACTGGGGTGAGAAGCAGGAAGGAAAAAAAATCTTGAAAATTGCATTAATGGAAACAGCAGGCAGGTGGCAATAACCAAATAGCTTTAATTGTCCAAGGAGCTCATGGGAATCAATTTGCTGTGATTATTACCCACATGCTGTAAGGAAGAAATAGCAAATTAAATAGAATGACACAAATGGTAGTAAACTATACCATAGGATTCCCATAGAGAGCTCACAGCGGTTCTGTCCTCAAGGACACACTGTTTTAGGTCGTTTTGTCCTGGAGAAAACAGAGTGGAGATGCCAGTAAGGCAATGAAACACAGTTGTTATTGTTAGTGCATACATGCAGCCTAACTTAGTAAACCAGATGTATTTTGGTTTTGGGTAGACTAGAAAACTTACAGATCCACAGTGTAGTGGATTGATTTCTCCTTTAGAAGTCCCTCGACATTATTTAATAGCTTACCCTGAAACAGAGTGTTGCTGTTAACTTCCCTTCTTGTCTATACAAAGCCATGCTAGGAGACCACTCTAAACCACCTATCTCCAGGCTTACTTGACCTAACAGATGGATAGTTTTCCCATTCCACAAAGTTTTCAGCATTTAAAAAAACCCAGTATGTTTCTAACTGAAATTTAACTGAGACCTACTGAGACTTTGAGAGAAGGCTCATTCAGAGCAGCTAGTATGCAGCTAACTCACTTTATTCACAGAGGACATTGATGATGCACCTTCAAGCTTTTGGCTTGCCCAATTCAGACTTGCACAAGGAACTCAGAGTGGGATTTAGCTCACTAAACATAGGCAATTAGTGCCATTGGAGATGCCTTAAACTCTCTCTGATCTGACTTCCACTGTCACTCCAGCTGGGCACAGGTCATCTTCCAGGTCTGCAATTCTCTCTGTTAAATCTGCAGAAAAGATGTCTCATACCAAGGTATTTGAAATGGCACTAGAGTCCCATATTTAGGCAGCTGAATGCTGTCTCAGCCTTCTATATGCTATATGGATGCCCCGATCAACATATTGTAGGCTCTTCAATAGGCTACAGTTGCCTACAACAGGCTAGGGATGAATCTCTCAAAGTATTTGCTATTGGCATTGCTCTGTTCTGTATAAATAAATATCCCTTGATAAAGGAAGGGCTGGCTTCCCAGACCAAAAGGTGAAGTATTTGCTGGGGACGTGAAAGACTGGGGGGTTTAAATTCCTGGTCTGAATCAGGCAGACCAGGTTTGAACCCGGATCTTCCACATCCTCAGGAAGTGCCTTAATCATTAGGCCTTCAGCTAATCACAGGCCCCGAGTTAATTCGTGCCAGACCTTAATTATTTGAAAGTAATGCATTTCTGCAGAGAAGCTTTGATTTTTAAAGAAATGACATTTCCAAAATGAAAAATCATTTTCAATGAAAGAATCCTAACTACTTAGGACATTGATTGCTATGGGTATCTCAGACAGGATATTCCCTCTTCTTTCAAAGGGGAACATTCAGGAAACAAGGACAGAGTTTGTCTTTGAAATAAAAGAATATTAATGACTGGATCTCTGCTTCTCAAGAGAGAAACTTTTAAAATAGCTTAGAATGGTTGGGATGCCCAACTAGAAAATCCCATGCCGCATAACCAGACTAATTTCACAATTCAGCTTTGGGTACTTAGATATCTCACACGCCGGGCTTGCTGACTCTGCATTATTGTCTGTTTGCTAGTTTCTCTCCCTGGCACTTCCCCACATTTTCCACAGGGTAATAGCTAAATGTATTCCAGTGAAGCATCTGCACAACAACCTTCAGCAAGAGGACTCAAATGATGAAGTAAAATCTGCACAGTCGATTTGAAACTAATCCTAGTTTATATCTGTGAAGTATTAATTGAAATCTGTACAATATGCATGTTATTTAGTTTGCCTGGCAAGATACTAGGTCTAGCAGACAAGCTAAAAAGCACACATTAACACTGAACTCTAATCTTTAGAGTAATGGGATCAATTTATAGATTTGGCTCAGCATATGGATTTTGGAAAACTTATTTTAGAGTCTGCACTGGGAGCATATTTAGACACTTCAAATGTATTATACAGTTTTGATTTATGGCACCATTAACTTGAAAAAAAAATGCACAGTAGTTTGGGAAATAAACTTCATATACCACGTATCTCAAGTAACTCATGTAACTTTCTTTCCTCCCCCTTTTTTATATAAAACCAAACCAAAATAAAACAAACACCTTCCTCTCTCTCTTTCATTATCCTGTAAAATCAGTCTTATAAGCTAAACATATCCAGTGGTGAGTATTCTCTTATAAAAGCTTCACCTGGATTTTCTGCACTAAATAGACAATTCTTAATTATAGCTACTACCTCTGACAACTATCCATCGTTCTTTAATAAGCGATAGCATGTGATTTACAGAATACACAGTAATGAATTTAGAAATAAAATACTTGAATCATATATAAATTGCCTAGTTTTGTATACCTTAGCAATTGTACATAGTTAGTATGACAGGTTACTCAACACTTACAAGCAGTAGGTAATATGCTAGCATATGCTCATAATAACAGCGTTAGGCACAAATAGCCTTCTCTGTGTCTAGAAATACCTCATGTCGTGATAGCAAAATTACAATTTGGAATTAACTTCTTTGTGTTTTTACAATTGCCTATTCTGAAAAGAGAACAGAATTTAGGGGATAAGAAAATGAAAAGAAATATCTGTCTGTTTTGGTTCTGAGATATCTGTGTGAATAAGGGCAGACTTTCATTATTGTCTTTTTTTATAGTCATGTGTGTTGACTTTTCTAACACATAGGCCAAATCCCAGTATGACCACAAAGATACTTGACTGATGTCATTAGATTTTCATGAGAAGAGCACTTGGTTCACAAAAAGAAGGACCATAATGCCTTCTTAAGTATATATAGCATTTCTTCAGAATCCTCTGTTTCACAGCTGTTGTGGTGCAGGAATGAGCAGTTGTAGTCATATTCACCATAACAGCAGCTGTATTGGAGGCTGCCCAAAATAAGAGGCTGGGATTCAACATTACTTCAATATATCAATATTCAGTGAGTATCAATAACTTGGAAGAGGATTTACGTGGAAATCTCGCCTTTGCCTTTAGACTTAACACAGTCTCTCCAGACTCCCAATTAATTGTCTTTTCCTGGGGGCCTTATTGAACCTCTTAATTGTCAGAATATGCTGTTGAACTAGAACTTTTTTGACCCAAAGGACAGCAAATAAAAATACATCTAGGTATTGCCTGGTAAAACAATGCCTAGGCCAGGGTAACACAACTTCTGTAGCACCAGCCAAGTGAAGAACTGTTTTGCTGATTTTTATGGATTATTAAAACATTTGGTTTTAGTTGTGCTATGAGGGAGTGGTAATGGATGGCTGTTAAATCACCAGCAATTTGTATTTATAAGAATATATTTGTGGCAGACCTGTGCAATTCTAAAACTGGAATGTATTGATGTGTGTTAGCAGAAGAGCAACCAGTGCCCCACGGCTAAAGTTGTTAAGTGCTACTGGAATGTAAATAAGAAGGGAGGGATTATTGACTGCTTGATTGTCTAACATTTTCCATTATCCTC